>VZTM01006589.1:168232-247319 GCA_013400555.1 Jacana jacana | reverse complement strand
AAGAGGACACGAAAACTGCTAAGTGCCTGTAGTCCCTTCTTTGTATTTAGGATCCCTCTAGCAAGGCTTTAAGCTGCAACTGGGATGTTTTGCATTTTTCATCCTCTTCTGTCTCTTGCCTGGTTGTGGTTGTAAAAGAGAAGACTGAGGGCTTGTGTTTGACTTCTAACTTCACCTCTGCTGTGTGTAATCAGTGGTGTTTTTCAGGCAGAAAGAACACGGGTAGAGTCTCATGTTTGCCTTTTGTTCCACATGAAAGGACATCACACATCCTGTTGTTCATCAGTCAAGGTTATTCCTCTTGGCTGCCTGCCTGCTTCTCCCATTACTCATGCCTTAAATCCTGCCTTATTCACTTTCCTGTACCTTAATGTGCCCCTTGTTTCCTTACTTACCCCAAAGTGGCAATGTTAGTGGTAGCCATGGTGCTATCCAGTTATCCCTACTTCTGATGCCCTCCATCTTACCTGATCTTGGTACAATAGAAACATCACATCTGTACATCAGCGCACTTAGTTTGGAATTTGAAACATTTAGGGGTTATACAAGTGTTAAAATTAACATTCTGACTCAGAAGGTGAGACCCAGGCATAAATGTGGAGTCAGCAGCCGTGCTCTTGGCAGTGCCATCCTCCTGAACCCACGCTGGTTTGGCACTGCAGGAGAGGACCACAAGAATTCTGCTCCAGGAAGAAACATGATTTTGAAGTCCAGTTTTCTTCCAAGTCAGAATGAAACTCAACAAAAATATTGATAACCTCCATAAACAAAAAGTTCAAGGAAAAACCTTTTGAGCACACAACAGCTTCATTCACACTTTCCTTTTTTTAATACTCTGCAATCTTGCAATATACTTTTTTTCCCCTTTTGATCAGAACTAAGCACAGAATGAAACATAAAATTCCCATTTTTTCAAACATCAGAAATGGGACAGACTGACACTGCTGTCACACCTCTCCCCTACTCCTCCTCCTCAATCCTTCCCAGTTCTTCCACATAAAATTTTGGCGAAAATAGAATGAGATTTTCCATATGTGAAGTAAGTGATAAAAGCACCCACGGCAGGTTCTGATGAAATCTACTGTCATCCTGGTCTGACATGACATTGTCAAGCAGGGTGATTGATCTGTAGGGTCTATCTTACAGTGACAAGCACAAAGTTGTGAGATCTGGCTACCAACCAGAAAATATACTGGTAAACTTACCTAAAGCAATGTTTCAGCAAGTTCTAAAGTTCTGCTTAGGCCTGGGGGCCTGTTATCAACTACATCTTCTTATCGTTGCTGCTTTGCTTCGCAGCGGTAGTGGTGAGACACCTCAGAGTCTTTGGGGTTTCCCCTGTCTCAGGCTATGCTTGTGCTATTTATGCTTGAGAATATGCATGGGAAGAAGCACCAGTATAGTGATTGCACTGGTGGAATGAGTTTCTGTTACACAATCAAATATCAGCTGGGGAAACTGTCACAGATCCGCACTGCAAAGGCCCCAGCAGGAACACCTAGAGTCTTGAAGCCTTGATTTTCTACTCCTTCATATATATCCACAGGCACTTTTTCATGCAAAGGGTTAGCAAACAGTGGAATGGCTCTTGTGTACTTGAAGTAGGTCTTCACGTGGTGTTGCCATTTTTCCTGTCATGGTTCCTCAGAGAGAGAGGAGTGTACACAGGTTGTGTAATGCAGAGGCAATCAGCCCATCTGTTGGCCCCTGGATGCGTTAGCCTTGTAGGGTGAGTGTCCAAGCACAGTATAGACCAACATACTTATTCTTGGGTTTTCCTGGATGGAAATCTGTGAAAACACAGTGGGTGACCTGCAAACACATGTGGAGTGAAAATTATTACCTCTAGGAAGCATTAGTCCTGCTGTGCACACACTGTAGCAATGTTCAGCACCTGTATTGTCGTCATAGCCAGGATCTGCCTTGTGTCTATACAGACAACAGCACCCTACCTGATACAGTGATTAGATATTCAGCATCACAGACATATTCTCAGCTAGCTCCAGGTCATCTGGGTTGTTGAGATAACTTCCATCAGCCCAAGTACTGGAAAAACTATAATAAACAGGAACGATGTGAGAAGTTGGCAGAGACACAGGAGTGTTAAGAGTGTTCAAGGAGTAAACAATCCGGTGGGCTCCCTCTGTGCTTCTACTAAACCTCCTGTTCACACTGGTCAGGTTTTGCTCCGAGACCCCCAGTCTTGCATCTTTACCATTATCTCTTGTTCATGCTATTTACGTCCATTCCTTTTCCCTTTTGTCTATCACACCCTCTTCCCCCAAATTGTTTCTGTTTTCCCCCTTATCATGCCTTTATGTGTGCCTTCACTTCTCCCTTTACTACATCTCCTGGCCCTGCTATCTCTTCCTCTCCTGGCCTGGGAACCAGGCAGCACATACATTTATCCCTGGAGAACTCCATCCATAGCAGCTTTGGGCATTCTAGATCCTGGAATATGTTGCAAAGCCACTGGAGCTCCCCGAGTCTGTGCTGACCCATTAGATCTTCCTGCCTTGAGGTCATTGTCTCACTGAGCTTTGTCTCAATAAGATGCTCCTCACTGTTTAGGAAATGCTGGCGTGTAACACTATATTGAAGTCAGACAGATTGTCTGTGAGGGACAATGTGTCTCTCTCTGTGCTGAGGGAAGTGCTTTGGGAATGGGCTTACTTCCCTGCTTAATGCAAACTCATCTTGCTAACCTGGTGAAGTTAGCAGCCAATAGGCAAAGAGTAAGAAGAAACAGTTCATGGACACTTTGGGAGGCTGTGGTTGGAAAGCCAGACCTGCTGATCTGTTCCCCTAGATATTTGTGCAGGTCATGTAAGATGAACTTATCTGCCAGTGAAGGAGGCCACATCTTTCACAAAGTTCTTCTCACAGTGCTGCAGAAGCAGGTTTTCCCATTGAGTTATAGCAGAAACCAGGGACAGATCTGCCGCTGAGCTGTTAGTGTCACTTTGCTCAGCACTGTACTACCACTACACAGAGTTTCTCCACAGTTCTGTCCATGTTACTTTCTTTTCTCACTTGCTTTCATGGTTGTGATGATTGATGTGTATTTGCTTCTCCAAATCACCTGTTTCAAGAGGCATTGCTTGACAATTACAAGAGCATCTATTTTCCAGGGGAAATAGTAGAAGAGCTCTAAGTGTTTACTGTACCCTTTTGGCTTCTGACAAATCTGTGAGTCATCTGTCTAGAGGGTAATCTGATTCAGCATCTTTTTCATCTTTTATTTAAAAGTAACTCTTTTACTCACATCATTACTGCCTTGTCTGTTGCTGAACATGTTACATCCTCAGTGCCGGATGATGAAATTTCCAGAACTTCCTTTATTAATTCCTTAGTAAAGAATGAAAATTTTCAAGATAGAAAATGTGACTCTTTAGGTTTTGTGCAGGAAGTCATTCTCTCCCAAGGCATTTGGGGTGGTTTCTCTGCTGCCAGAAGGCCAAGCTCGGTTTCTGTATTTGCAATCAGACAAATGAGAATAAATCAGCTTAACAAAAGACAGCGTGAACTTGGGGGAGGAAGAAAACACACACAAAAGCCAGGCAGCCAAATCACAACAGAGCCAGGACTGTGTGCATGGGACAGTTTCACCAGAGGTTTGTCATCCTCTGGGGCACAGGAAAAGAAAATTGGGATTCTGGAGCTCTGTACTGACTTTGCCAGAAAATCAGAGTGAGACGCCAGGAGTAAAACTTCAACCCAATAGCCAAAAAGCTGTATCTCATATAGTTATTTGCTGTGTTTTTCTTCAGAGCAACTGTTACTGTAATGTACTAACATGATTGCTGCATTCAGTGTGACTACAGCTTCAACAGCTGCTCATGTGAGCAAGCATGAGTAGGAGCAATGTTTAATTTCTCTGTGACCATACAACATTTAACAACCTTCTAGTGCAGGGAGCAGGAAGAGTTAGCTTTACACGGTGTTCGGAGATTTTTTTGGTGTGGGCTGCTACGCTACAGCAGATGACATGTTCATAGTGTGCATCTTTTCTAAAGAAGACACTATTATTTACCTGTTGGATTTAAAAAGGCACCCATTAGAAATAGCATGCTGGTACTGTACTGTCAGACTCATAATTGCTAGCACTTGTCTTCGTTAAACAAATGGTAAAAGGTATTTTGAGAGTCCTGACAGCTGCTGGAGTCTGTTCCTCCTTCCCCATCCATACCTCTCATCCCCTGCTTTGTTACTTCATTTGCAATGCAAAGAAGAAACATTAGGTGACATTAGAGCAGGTATGAAGGTAGGGTGGAACTGGCAGCTCTCAGCAGTGAAGGACCTCCATCAGTGGGGACTTCAGGAGAGTGGGGACAGCAGGAAAGGGAAAGATGAAGTGAACCTATTTATAAATGTATTCCCCTACTCCCTGTCTGTGCCATGCAGATATCTCAGCAGTGCAGATGGATCTGCATACTGATGAAGACATGGGGCATCTATGAAAAATGCTGGATCTGGCTGAGCTCCCTGCAGGAACAGGGTCTGCTTTCTCTCCTGTTAGAGCCCAATGCATTGGCATTTTTCAAAGCTTGGACATGCATGCCAGGTTTTGGTGCTGCTGTTGTGACTTTGCTTTTGCCTAAGAGTAAAGCCTAGGCTCCTCTTCAGCAATCAGATAAAAGAGTGCAAAGCAACTTAAAAAAGATGCTGAACCTACAAGCAAGAGGTAACTTTAAATCAGTTCATCAGTAGGCACTGTGAATAAGGGAAAATTAGTACCACTGCAAAAAGACCATGCAGGATTACCAGCCAGGATGCCTGGAGAAAGCCAGCTCTGTCAAATAGGAGATCAGCTTGCTGCGGTGCCTGGAGGACTGCAGAGAAAAATCTGGGCAATTCCTCAAAGCCAGGCATTGTGCTACACCAGCACTGTGAGAAGCAGAGCAGAGTTATTGTGGTTTCTTTCACAGTGTGCACATCTGACAGTGCCATATGAATATGAGTGAAGTGGCATAATACCCTGTGGAGGTAGGTGTGAGATCACATCTTTTCCTTAGACATCAAAGACCCAGGAAGGTCGAAGTTCTTTGGTTCCAACGTGCTGAACATATGATGCTTCCTTTGGAGTCAGTGGGAGATGTGGCTGTTCAGTATCCCCCAGTACCAGGCCCTCAGTAACTGGCCTGAGATCACACTGCAAAACAGTGACAGATCTCTTCAGAGCTCAGGACTTGTGACTTTCAGGCCACCTACTCTTCCTCTAAGATAATCCTACACTATAGTCTTATGCCAAAGTGTTTGGAGAAGGAAAATGACTGGAAGGGTAAGGTCTATGTTCATAGCTATGAATTTTCTTAATTAAAGATCAGAGGATGCCACTTGAAGTTTTGGAGACTGGGATGAAAAATACTAGTGGCTGAAAAAATTCTAACCCCTCAGAGGTCCCTCTTTAATATGTCAGCACAGATGGCATGATCTCCTGGAGGCCAAGGGAACCGTCATCCTTGATGAGCTTCTTGTGTATGTTAAGCTTCTCCTAATTCTCATTCCTATCCATGACTGCAGTAAGCCAGACAGAAGCCAAAGACCTGGAGACTCAGAGATCTCTTAGGAAATCTTCCTGGAAGGGAGAAGAAAGTACACTGCAGTAAACCCAAGTAGGAACGTTGGGTCTGTCTGGCTCATCTCTAGACCCCAGCTGTTAGAGCTGCAAACTCCTTTCAAGTCCACACGCAAAAAAGGACACCTCTGAGAGCAGGGGAGCACCACACACCCGAGGTCCATCCTTTCTGATGCTGTCTTGCTTTGAGCCACCCTCTTGGGGCAGACACATGGCTAACACAGCAATACTCCCATCTTGAGTGGCTCCCAGGAACCACAAGAGCAAATCTGCCTTTGTTTGCAGAGCGAGCCCCTTGAAACACAATCCAAAGAGATCTCAAGAAAGGTTTTGATCTTTTCTTCCAAGCATGGACCAGACGTTGCTGCTAGCACAGACTGTTCAGCCTGATCAGCATGATAGATATTCCTGCAAGGAATACAATTTTAGCTGTTTTAGAACATATCTGCCATCACCATCTGCTATTTGTTGGCATAAATGTGTACGAGAAGAATACTAGGTTTGAGGGGAAAAAAAAGGGCCTCAACAACCTTTTAGAGTTTCAAGTTCACTCTAGGGTTTGCTTTTTGTTTTGTTTTAAGCATCAAATATTCTCACACAAGGCACAGCTTGTCTTCTGTGCTTAAGTTCTTATGTTCTCTTTTTCTTTTTTTATTTTTTTCCCTTTTCTTTATTTTGTGACCATTGGTATTACTAGAGACTTTCAGGAAAGGGTACTGTCCTTACAACGAGCATGAGAAACTCGGTTAACTTGGTAAGAGAGTCTGTACAAGGTGTAGAAGACCTTCTCAAAATGAGTAGGAGAGTTTTCAGATGATATGCTTGAAAGAGTCTCACTGTATTCTTGACCAGGACTTTAATCTTTCTCCTCTCGCTGGGACATTCTGTCCCATTTAACCTGAGATAACTAAAGAGGGGCCTGAACAGAAAACTGTATGAGAGACATCAAATAGCCCCATCCCTCCCTGAAAGTAACAACGCAGAAGTTTGGTCTATGGTAATAGTGAGAAGTATTTGTACAGTGCTTTGAAGTTAGGAAGCACTATATAAATGCTAAGTATTATTAACTACATGAATCAGACATCTTCAGAGAAATCTAACACTGTTAAAGATGGGAGAGCAGTCTCTTCCTTTCTTAATGATAACCAACCCCCAAAGATATTCATAAAAAATATACTTTAAAAAATAGATCAAATGATTTCCCCATCCCGTGATAATCCCTCTGATTGCCCCCATGTTTCAGTTCACTGTATCATCTGAGAGATCAAAGGATGTGTCTGAAGCTGGCAAACCAATCCCACAAAGAAGAAAACCTTCTTCTGCTGTAGATAAACAAAATACAATTTCCAGATAACATCATAGTCCTGATCAAAATAGCTGCTTTTCCAATTAGATTTCAAAGAATTCTTAATTGTTATTGATTTAATCTGGAGATGTGCAGATTTTTCCAGTCAGGAACCTGTTTCACAGGGAACTTATTACCCTGGGGATTTCAGTTACAGACAGGTTTTTGTAAGCAGCAACAGCCTGGCTGTCAGGCAGGTGACAATAAAAAGGGAATCTGTCCAGATAGAGGAGACAGTGCTATTTGTGTTTCTGTTTCCCACAATAATTTAGAGCACAGAGCCTTATCCATTCTGAAATGGCAGCAGATCTCACGTCTGTATAAAGGTATTTACCTTTAAATTGTAATAGGCAGAGTACTTAAATAAAAAACTATTTATCTATCTACCTAGTTATCACCTCAGTCTTTCCTTCTGTTTTTATACTTAATTTGAACCATAGGGGTCTGCCCTGAATCTTCCCGCTATTCCCAGCTTAGATACCCAGGTTCAGCAGAGACATAAATATATATTTGTAGTTTGCTGTGCAAAAAAAATAAAATAAAATTGAAAAGAGGATTCTGTAAAATCTGCTGAAGTGCCATTTCAAAGTCAGGTAAAACAGCAGGGTGTGGGAAGAAGGGAGGAAAATGGGGACTGCTGCTCCACAGACAGGTGACATCTTGGAGCAGAACAACATGAGGTGGTTTCCTGTCAAGCAGCAATAAGAGGAGGTAGAATGAAAAATAGCCCCCAAAAGAAAATTGTTCTGTCCCAGGCAAATGATGGTGGAAGGATTTCTAATCCTTTGGTAAAGTGACAGTGGGGGATTTAGTGCTGTCGGGTAGGTATGACAGTGACAGGATGAGTAACTCAGGAAAGGTGAGTCAGAGCCCAATGCCATTGGGAAAAAAAGCACCCATGAGCGAGATCCATCACTCAGTACCTGCATGTGGTGCAGCTACAGTACAGCTTGAGGGCAAAGCACAGCTAGCCCTCATGTCCCACACAGACCAGGACAGGATGCTTGGCAAAGTGGGAAACTCACTGTCCAGAGGAATGGAGAGGGCCTGCAGGACAGTCACTAGTAGTGCCAGGAGAAAAAATATTAAGGCTGGTGCCACTGGGGGAAAAAATTAAGAGCTTGAAGCAGCCTGGAGAGCAATGAACTATATGGAGAGTGATAAGAAATGCACCACCCTGTATGATTTAGAGAACTGCACTGGCCTGAAGACACCTGGGTTCCTCACTGGCTGGATTTACTGCCACCAGGCACCACAGAGGGAAGTAGCTGATCAGTTCATTCTAAAACAAAAGACTGAAAGAGGTATCAATCTTTCCGTAGGGGCAAAAGCCAACCTTTAACTTTATGTATTATTTCCACACTGACACTGCATTTCTAGGACCCACACAGGAATGCCTGGATGGCTACATAAACCATCTATACTCTAAATTAGTATGAAAGGTGAATTTTATGTATAAGGTTGAAATGAAAAGCCTTGGAGTAAGGGACAGTCCCATTGCTAAGAAGTTGAAAGCACTAGAATCCTAAAGGAGTTCCTTTCCATTTTGGGTTTCTATTTCCAGTTTCTCAGAGGCTCTGAGAAGGACCAGAACTTTTGGATCCATGTGAGCAGCATCTCTTCCAGACAGTATGCATTCAGGCTGAACTTGTTCAGGAAAAAAAGATGGTTGTGAAATAATTTCCATCTCTGTCTTCCAAGCAACTTCATCTAACCACAACAGCCTTTTTTTCTCCAAACCCAAGGTTTCTGAACAACATTATTAAACATCATCTCTCTATTTAGTGATGTAGAAAATAACTGACTATAGGCAACCAAACCAAAACCACATTTGCTAAAGTCAAGGTTACATTTAGGTCTTTAGCATAATCTCAAGGGCGATTATTTTTTTCTCTGCTGTCCTACAGGGAAATGGTGTTTCATTAATAAAAGACATTGTAAAAAACATTTCCATTAGATGACAACATTAGAGGGCAGCACTCAGCTAGCAAGCCATCCTATCAGTTCATTGAACAGCTGTGTTTATATGGGGTTGTTTGTAAAATTTATGTTTGAGTTTGTTTTAACCTTACTTTATTGCTACTGGAGAAACAATAGATCTTTTTCCATTACAAGTCATCGAGTGCCACATTAAAATCCAGCAGGAGGGGTGAAACTTCCCGTGCTCCTTCCCTTCACAAATCTCTGACTATATATATATACGTGTGTGTGTGTTTTGTAAACAAAAAGCCCTAGAGTGGTCTGAGACAGTTGCTTCTCAGTCAGCTGCCAGATATGGATTGCATCCAGCCAGGTTCTTATTTTACTTTTTCCCCTTGATTGCATGGCTGATCTTTTCATAGGATGGTGGATGTCCTGTTCCTCAGTCCCCTGAGAAGGCCCTGAGACCCATCATGACCCTTTCGCAGCAGGCAATCAAAATCCACGTGGATCTGTAGGGTGGGCACCATGAGTCTTCCCCTGTATTCCTTCAGTGTTTGGGAAGATCAAACACATTATTTCAAGGATCTCCTCCCTTTTCTGGGCTTTGTCTCACACCAGTCCATCCCTCTGTTTATGACTCCTGCTCTCTGTCTTCCTACAAGGTAATGTCACCTCCTTGCCTACATTTTTTTTTCTGCCATACTCCTGAGTCTCCTGCAGAAAACACATCTGCAATTTAGGAGAGTCTTGTGTGACCTTTCCCTAGACTGTTCTGGAACCATTCCCATTCCTTTCTGAGATAGATCTAGGCTCCAGGTCTTCCAAATCCTCCTAACAATCCAAGCTTTCCTTCTTCGGTCGTTTTATTTCTGCCAGAGACACCTTTTACTATAGCAACCAGGTTGCTGGGTAGGGGACTGTGGGAGTGTTACCCTGTCCTTCATGTGCAGCTCAGGGATCTGACTGAGCTCCTCTCAACCTCTAGGTCACTAGCCTCAGCCATCAGGGCTGTATCTCAGCATCCCCAGCGCCACCTTCTGTGGTAGATCTAGCTTTCATGCTGTGATTTCCCATGTGCATCCTACCCTGACAATCAGGGATCCCGGCACAATTCAGATGCCATGGCCTGCTGTCAGTGGCTTCTCTGCTACCACATGACATCTCCTGGATCAATGCCCTCCTAAGAAATACAGCCTTTCTTGGCACTGTCTCTCACAGGCTGGGTGCCAGGGTGTAAAACTCTCAGTCCTGCCACTAGGTCACCCTTGCTTCTCCCTGGCCCTGTCCTGCATCTCCAGAAAACAGCCGTCTGTATGGATGCCCTCAGTGTGCCCTGTTTTGGATCCCTCTTGTTCTTCCATTTACAGCCGTCCTAAATTGAGATTCCTCAGTCCCACCCACCTCTCTGATACGACTTGAGTCAGTTCCCAGATTATTGGGGATGAAGTTGGAGAGAAAAAGCCCATGGAAACTGGCTTTTTTCCCTTACCTCAGGGTATGATGACATGTTGCATCCCTAATGCCTTGCTTATCCATTTGCGCACATTATCAGGAGTTTCTATTGAAACTAGAGAAACTGAGGCTGAGAAGCTGCTTTGATCTTTTTAAATGTCAAAAGCAGGTATGGAAACAGGACCAATTCTCCAAATAGCCTGTCCAGTCCATGCACACTCTGCCCGGGAGCTGGCCACTTTAATTAATAGCTGTGTGGCTTTGCAGCCACCGATGACAACAGTTTCTTCACATAGTGTGGAATCAGCCTGCATCTGCCACCAGAGGTCAAGGAGTCAGACACCAGAGCTGGATTTTAAGTACAATTCTTAATAAAGCTGCCAGCTGCAACCCAGCTGTGGTTGAGGTAAAGTTGCCTCAAGCCTCTGGAAGTGAACGTAGCAACAAAGGGCTGAGGAAGATGCATCTTCACCCTCCCCAGCATCGCCTTCTGCAGCAGCTATTTAGTGCTGCGGGAAGGACACCAGATGTGATGGACTGAAGCTGGAAACCTTTACAGCAAATTCTGTGTTCCAAATGCTTCCTCAGCTCATTGCATCTCTGCGACCACGGCAGGTACATTGATCTAGCTGACAGACTAAGGTCCTATAGCTCAGGTTTATATAGATGAACGGTAATTTTAGTAATAGGATGTTTTAATAATATTGTGTCACTTTTACATTTCATCTCCTTTTCCTTTGAATGAAAGTGCCTGTCTCCTTTTGACAGGTGGAGATTTTTACTTTTTTTTTTTCTTTTCTTCTCCTTTTCCCCACTAAGACTTTGCCTGAAGGACATCAGGAGTCATAATAATGGCTGATGCTTTCATGAGATCCTTACAGATTACAGCTAAATGGAACGGTGCTGTAATGTGATTACCTCCCCACTCTTACTCCTGCTGTGCCATGTAATGGCATGGCGGGGCTCTCCACTGGGATTAAAGCCAGTCAGACTGAAAATTGACTTGCCTTGGGGGCCATCAAGCAAATTTAAATGGCTACTTCAAGATTCTGCCTGCCAGTGAGCCATTTCTTCAGAGGATTAGCAAAATGAATGAAATATGGAGATGGGAAGGCAGTAAAAACTGTGCCATTAGGCATACATGCTTTCTGTCTCCCCTTCTTTCTGATTTTGCTCTAAACACTAATTGTAGTTCCTTGTAATTTTTCTCTCCATTCTGCTCTGTGCCAGAAATGGGATGGGAGCTTAGCACCCAAAAAGAAATCTGTGACCTTGCATCCACTAGGCTTCAGGTGGGGTAGGAGGACAGGGAGGGAGGGAGGACTTGCCCTCCCTCAGAATTCAGAATATATAAACTTGTTTTCTCCTCAGAGTGACCCTCAGGTGTAATTCCTACTGCGAGGAACGTGGGAAGGAGTGACGGTCCCTTAGTGCTCTTGTCATCAGGCACTTCTCTGCTTTCAAGGACACAGGGAGCATCTGCTCCCTCCCTCCTGTGCTTACGTTGCACGGAGACAGAGGCTTGATTCCCTTTGCACTCTAACTCCTGGTTGTCACGAGAGCATAAAAGTCTCGACTGTATGACCACAGTCTGGGTAAAACCAGGTTCTCTGGCTCTACAAGCATCCATGTGAGCTGGACTTGTCATAGCAGATACTCACCAGTTGTCTTACACTGGGAACAATGTTGGTGTCTGAGGTGGATTCACGTCTACTCCCCTGTCATCCAGTGCCCTTCAGCAGCTCCAGCTCTATGTAAACTCCTTGGCTGTTCAGATTATGCGAATGGGATTTAAGCACGTTTAAGTACTGCCCTGAATAGAAATGTTTTCCCACCTCAGACTCTGTGAATGCTGAGACAGGACTAGTGTGTTATTAGACTATGTACAGAAAGACATTCTTGGGATGTGACTATGAATACCAGAGTTACACCACAACTTGCCTTGGCAGCTCAGCCTAGGGTTTTTTGCCTTTTGGGTTTTTTTTGTTTGGTTGGTTTGGTTTTTTGTGTTGTTGTTTTTTTTTCCCTATTTCGTTTTCCCCAGCTTTTTTCTCAATATCCAGTCTAAAAATTTCCCTGATGCAGCTGAAGTTTAATTACTTCATTCTCTATCATTGCTGACTAATGATAATAATTGCTTCCTGTCCTCTGGTGCAACATTCTTTTCTTTATCTGCAGACAGTTACTGTGTCTCCCCTTCATATTTTTTCCTCTACTTCGAAATTGCCCAGAAACACATTCCCATTTCTTGTCTAGCTGCTAAATAAACCCCAGAAATATAGCAGTGAGAGAGGGAAACCTGGGTGGTGGCAGGGGGCAGACAGGTGGCATGACCCAGGAAACCAGCACTGGCAGAGAGTTCGGCTCTGCAGTAGGTCACTTTGACAGCTCTTTGACAACTTACACGAAAGGAACTGATGGTCTCAGCTCAAGTACTAATGGACTAAATTCTGCATTACAGGTACTGGTAGTTACTGTCTTTATTACAGGTAGTTTCATAACAGAAGTTCAGGGCTGGCTGGCTGGGAAGATTGACACACCGTTTTTCCTCTGGATATGCTCTTTCCAAAGATGGAAGGAAGCAGTCGCTGGTTCCATTTTTAGAGATGCAAAGTCAAGAGTTGCAGGGAGTTGCCCGAAGTCACAGAGTCAGAAGGAAGAAATACATCTAACTCCAGCTCCAAGGCAGCGTCCCTAAATCATGCTGTTTAAGTATTTGCAATTTCCTTCAGCATAATAAAACTCTAATTATCTTCAGAGGTGCTGGATGAGAACTCCAAGGCTTAGACAAGATTATCCACATGGTTAAAGTTCCAAATGCAGTTTTAAGCATTTTGCTGGCTTGGGGTCTTCTTTTTCTCAGGTAAATCTGCAGTCAAAATCAGCATCCACAGAGAAACTCAGCCCTCTGTGTTATGCTTCTGTCACTGATTAGACTATACACACTCTGTTTTTCCAAATTCAGTTTTATGAATCAACCTTTTCTCAAATGCAAAGTTTTTTTTTTATGCTTTAGGAAAAAAAAGAAAAAAGAGTTACAGCTCCATGGGAAGAAAGAGATGTGTTGTGGTATCTGCCAATAGCATGCATGGGACTTTTTCCAAATATCTGTAAATGGGTCTTCATTTAGTTCACAGGGCTGGCTACAAATAAAACTCCTCAAAGGTTATTTCAGACATAGTATCTTATGTTTGACCAAGGAGATGCATGTAAAATTTAAAGGCCTCTCAAGCATTCTAATGACTTATATAGAAAGAGCTTCTGAGTCCCATCTCCAGACACCAAAGACTTTTGGGAAAGAGGTGTAAAAACTGGCATTTTTGGGGGAAAGGTGAAGTTTACCTCATTCCTCAAAGCAGTGGTAGCATAGTTCACTGGGTAAGGCATTGAACTGAGACTGTGGAGCTCCTGCTGCTTGACTTGCTGTGCTCACCTTTCTCCTGTTGTGTACTTTGATTAAAGTTGCATTGAGGCACAGATTTTGTCTTAGTAAGCATTTCTATATCAACTGGTAAAACATTGTCCCCAGTCTTAACAGACACTTACATGTAATGGAGCCTTGCTTTCTAGAAAGCAGTTGGACATCTGCTGGTCAATGGGAAATAATCAATGTATTACTTATTTTGCTTTGCTTGCAACAACTTTTTTTTCACTTAGGAAACTCTCTATATCTTGGCCCATGGGTTTTCAACTTTTGCTCTTCAGATTCTTTTCCGAAGGGCCTGCTGGAGGGGAGGAGAGTGAGCAACTGGATAGGTGTTTGGCTTCTGGCTGGTGTCAACTCACCACAGTAGTAAATATCAGACACCTAACGAGTTAACAATTGTCAAACGTTTTAAAGACCTTACAGCAGATGTTTTCCACCATCACTCAATGACCAGCTGCAGCTCTTATACTTTGGCTGAAGATGATGCAGCTCCTGTGGATGTTTACCAGGCTAAAAGCAGAAGGTATTAAGAGCAAGAGGGCTAACTCTGTGCTTTGGTACACAAACCATGATGGGCATTAATCAGTGAACCAGAAAGCAGCTTTGTCTGCATAGGATGGGGTGAGGGAAAGGAACAGAAAGAAGAAAATTGGTTTCTGCTTAATGAATGAACACACGTGGTTTTTTTTTCATCCACCAGCAGGTAAGTTGTGGTTCGTTATTGCCATGAGGACAGAGGTGGTTGCACAAATGAGTGGGGTGAGACAGCAGTAGCTGACTCAGGCTAAAATTATGAAGTCACTGCCTTTGGGAAGAGAAAGTCTCTCTAGCAGGTGTCCTTGCCTGCACTGTGGATAAGAGAAATAAAACCCAACTAATTGACCACCAACAATTATAGCGTTTTTTGTGAGTGATGGCGGTACATTTCAGCCAAGGTTAATTGACCTCCATTATTTTGTATTATGTAAAAATGACACACAATTTGGTTTATTCTTTTTTTTAAATTTTGTCTTTTATGTCATTTTTGGAAGTTTATCTCCCCTGCTTCTCTAAAAGCAAACCAAAGGATCAAAGGCCTCAGGACACTGGAGGTGGTGACCTTGAAAATGCCGGGATGGCTTGGCTAAGCACGTAAATGCAATGAGGCAGCACTAATTCTTGTCCAGGTGTCTGGGAGGCAAAGAACAATATAACTCAATAAAACTAAGCCATGGAAGGTGGGGTAGGAGGAGGAAGGAGAGCATTTTCAAAGTATTGTGTGTTTGGCTGAGAGATGACTGTAGACACCACCACTTCCACAGCACTGTGCTGTCTCCCCGTGTGTCTGTGCTGTCTGTCACCAGGCTCCAATCTGTGAGGACTGGACAACTGCAGTTTTGCTTCACCTAGCTTTTGTGTTTGTAACCCTTTTGGAGATAAGGGGTAATTTTAAAAAGCACATAGACTAATTTACTCCCAGGAAATGAGTCCTACTGCTTTAACTAGCATCTTACTAGGCATTATGCATCTCTGTTTTAGTCTGTATCCTTTTATGCTGCTGTTGTTAAAACAATCCAACACGGATGTCTGGACCGTCTGAGGCTGTACCCATCTACAGCTCTTTTTAATTAGCTTTGCATGAGCTCCAGTGAGGGCGTCTATTCTGATTGAAGATTGTCTTATTTCAATGTAGTTTGTGCCTGTTCCTTGCTGACTTAACCTAAACCAAAACATAGTTTTAGGACAAGGGATAATGGTTTTGAACTAAAAGAGGGGAGATTCAGGCTGGAAATAAGGAAGAAATCTTTTACAATGAGGGAGGTGAAACACTGGCACAGGCTGCCCAGAGAGGTGGTAGATGCCCCATCCCTGGAAACATTCAAGGTCAGGTTGGATGGAGCTCTAAGCAGCCTGATCTACTTGAAGGTGTCCCTTCTTGTTGGGTAGATGGCCTTTAAAGGTCCCTTCTAACCCAAACCATTCTATGATTCTATGAAAAGAATCCCTTTCTTAATACACAAAAAGACTGCTCTGTTATTTTATAGTTAACTTCACTAAAGATAGCCTGCCTCAAATTAAAAAAATAGTTATGATTGTTAGGAAAAAAAAATCTTTACAACAAAACCAGTTAATGGAAAGCAAAGCTGAACCCTAGCCAGGGCTGTACTGAAAGAAATACAGTAATTCAATATTTAACCGACTTCTGACATCTAAATCAGGTCCAAAGCTAACTGTTAACATTTCTCTTCAACATGTCAACTTCTGTCCTATTGCTGTCTTCATGGGCACTAACCCAGTGTTTATGCTTGGCTCTATAAGATACTTCTTTTCCCTACAGTTACTCAGGGTCCAACAAAGGAGCAGATGCAATCTCATCTGTTATTGAGATTACGGTAGAAAGGCTCGTTATTCCAACTGCTCCCTCATCCATTCTCTTTCTTTTTTTTGTTTTGCTCCTGGACTTGATTGATGTTCAGAGGGTGGAATAACCCTGGAAATTTGTTTAGGAGCAAATCACAAGTAATATTGTAGAAGATCATCTATCATTCTGTACGTACTGTATTCTTATCTCTTAAAATTACTGTTTTCTGTCAGCATGGCATGAAATATGAAAGTTTTGATCACATGCATCCACAAAAGTGATGCTCAGATTTAACTGCCATTGTTTGGATGCTCTGAGGTAGAGCAAAATAAAAATCTAGTTTTACTTGGCATACTATTTGTGTTTACACAATAATCTTGGGTTATGTCCTTCACTCCTGTGACGCTTGTTGGACAGATCTGGATGCCTTTCTCAAACTAAACTCAGAAAAGGAAGGCCAAAGAATGGTACTTCACAGTCTGCAGCTGGATGGGAGGAGTTTCTGCTTTATTTTTGACTGTTATCTACAAGTGTGTTGGCATCGAGCCTGCATCAGCTTGTGGCTACGCTAGCTGAGAGTGGAGGGGAGGTGGCGTGTTCAGCCCACCCTGTACGGGGAAGGAGGCAGTTGTGATCCAGAGTAAGAGGCATTGGAGAGGTCAAACACTGGGCAATTTTTTTTTTGTCAGGGAACGTTCCCAAGCTTCCAGTAACCAGGTTGGGATTTTGTCTTTTACTGCTAAGGACAGAGAGTGGAAAGCTCTGTGTTGTGCCTCTGTCTTGAAAAAATATTCAATCTGAGCACGGAGTGATGCATGCCCATGCTTGGCCTTTGGTTGAATAAGTAGTCTACGTTAAAATGGTGGCCATGCAATGAGATGCGCAGGGAGTAATTATGTCAGCCATAACACTCAGAATGAGAGTCCTCGTGTTTTGCTGGTGGTGTGTGCAGAGACAGATATTTTTTCCTTGGACGTCTTCCTGGCAGGCATTCCCCTCCCTTAGATCCTCACTCAGGATGAGCTGCAAGACAAAAGGGACAAGTTGGTAGTGATGACACTGGAGCAGAATTAACAAAGTGAAGCTTGGTGACAGTGAGCTAAAGAGGCGGAATGTTCTGGGGTTTTTGCAAATGAGCTGCAATTAGGACCTATTAAAAGAAGATGCTTCCAATTCGTTGCACACAGTTAACGTAGTTGTGGGTACTGAATCTCTTCGCCGCTGTCAGTGTGTAATGCATCCTCTCTTTAGAGAAACTTGAATTACTTTCCAAATGGTTTGCCCAATTTCAGATGAAAATTGTGTTTCAGACAACAGCGCAGCAGTGTCTCCAGGATGAGAGTCGTTCCATGTAGAAAATTAATGGCTTGTTTTGTTCAACCACTTTCTGTCTTCTCCCTGTGCTGATAAACTATTCTGAGTTATATTTAATGGTAAAAAGAGCTGCAGCAGCTGCAGCCAGGCTCAAGGTGAACTATATTCCCATTTAGAAAATAGAACAGCTGTCTTTCAATTGAGGTGCAAAATGAGAGGCCCTGACCAGTTGTGGGTGTTGAAGACTGGTTTGAAGAACTACCTGAGAAAACAATGGGGCATTTGCTTGCCTTTGGCCTGAAATTCCTGTTGCAGATTGAAACTGGGAAAGTTCTTTGCTTCTTTTCCAGAGCTTTTGTGTACTGTTTGTAGCTGTGTTAAAACAGCTGCCGTCTGCTGCAAAGGAAGCTGCGTTTTGATGGTTGGATGGAGATAAGCCTAGAATGAGAAAACAGAAAGGTGGTGCTGTCAGAAAGGGGCTACAGTGTCATTGTTTTACCATATGTCAGAACCGTTAAGGTTGATACCAAAATCTTCCAGATGGAGAAATGAGGCAGACAAGGGAATTACTCAAGGGAAAACATGGATCACCAGGAGAGGACATTTTTTCTAGTTTCAGAGGAAAACTAGATTTGCTAGCTTTGGTAATAACATCCATCCTATTACTCAGACCATTTGGAATGTTGAAGAAGGCAAGCCTCATTTTGTGAACTTCTGAGGTATCCAATCTTCAAAACAAAGCCTATCAAAACTAGTAGATTTCCAGAATAGCTCCTTTTTAGCTATTTCAGGAAGTGGAAAGATTTCTAGGGGAGTTGCAGCTCCTCGGGAGTTGAACACCATTGAACATGCATGCTGAGCACCCTTGAAAACTGGTCCCAAATACAAACTATGTCTTTTTAAGATAATATATTACTGGGAGAGATAAGTAACTCAGTTAATACAGAGCTTGAGGGATTTTGATTCTCCTTGTGCACAAGGCTGTTCATTCCCCCCTGAGGAAAGGGAGGGACTAACTGCGAACTCAACATCTCTGAGGTACTTGAGATAATTGTGGTACAACTGGCTTGATTTGGAAATGGAATTAGAGTGTTCCTTTTTGCTTTTCTAATTAATCAGGGTTGAATGTCTATATTTGCAGCTCCTTCAATTAGTTCTCTACAGACCGGCCCCCACCCAATCTATTAAATTCTGGGATTTGTGTTTGGAGTGAGAGCGCTCTACAGATGCAAAGCTCTCAGCTAAATTACTTGTCTCAAAAGTTGCATTCCAGGGGTTGAGGAAAAGATACCACAAAAGTCGCCAGAGTTTGATAATTGCGGTCCAGCTGTTCCCTGCCTCCCTTCAAACCAAATTGTGCAAGGAGTTAATCAAGCCATAGGCTGTCTGTGGTGTTTCTCTTCTATGTTCAAGTCCTTTCCTGCCCCAAAAACTCTGCAGCAAGGAAGACCAAAGGGAGTCAGCCAAGTTTTAAGTAGCCAAAGCCTAAGGAGGGTAAAATTTAAAAAAACCAAAAACAAACCAACAAATAAAACCTAAATAAAACCCTTCTCCCAGCTGTTCAAGTAGTGAAATATGCAATTCTGAGACAGTGTAAGTTAAGTGTAAGCCAAACACAGAGAAAGTTCAAAAAAAGGCTGAGGAAAAAAGCAGCAACTAAAGCAGAGAGTGGAGAAAGAGTCCTTTGTAAGGTGGTAGAGATTGAAACACACTCAGTCCAGTCACAGCTATGGAAACCCAGCTGAATGAGAGGGTGGTAGTGTCTTCATCTGCCCCTATACAGCAGCAATTTTTATCCCGTGCAGTTCAGGTCTTGATGGCCAGCCTCCCTACAGACCACTCACCAAGTGTTGACTCACTCACATGCTTTAGTGGCAATATTGTTCTCAAAGTCTGTCCTTTTTCCCTCCTTTTCTCTTTAGGTGAAATTTTTGCATCATTTAGGTGAAGAATTTGAAACTGACTGTGTATCTGACAAACCAGTCTCCCTAGTTACAAAGCCTGGGATGGCAAGACAGGAAAAGGTTAGTTGTTAAAGCCATTATTGCTCATTTTGACCAAGGTTTTTCTGGTGCAGGACTATGTTTAAAGTACCTAGGAGCATTTATCCTTTTATGTATATACTTAGTACCATCAGTAAGAGCAGATAGTTATAGGAGTGGGCAAATCTTTCCAGTCACAAGGCCGTATTTCATAGTGAAGACCTTGGAGCAAAAGTTTATAGATTTTCTGACTCACAGCCTTCACTTTCAGGTTCAGGAAGCCACTTTTCCTTGCACTTTGAAACTTGTGACTCAAGTTTTGAAGTTGTTCCAATAGGAGAGCTTCCTCTCGTGCTTTCAGAAAGCCTTTGGTAAGTTGGAGGGGTTTGAAGACAAAAGGATCTATTCTTATAAAACCTCAGAGTTAAGAGAGAATGGGTTGTGACCAGTGAGAGGGTGGTGGAGACCCCATTTTTCAGCATAACTTGCTTGTCAAAGTCTGTTTCCTATATGTCCCAAAGGTGTATTTTCCTGAGGATGTTTTGATAGAAAGCCTTTTTAGCCCTGGTGCCTCGAGCAAATTGCAAGGCTTGTGCAGGACTGAGGGAAGATTTCTGATTCTCACCGCACATATGATAATGGCTCCCATTCATTGCAATTCAAAATCAGTATGCTCAGATGACTGTATATCACATCCTTTCCTGCTGGCTAAGCAGAAAAATTCATCAAATGCCCATAGGCTTCTCATAGGAAGTGCCACAGCTCAGCGCAGCCCAATGCTGGGCCTTTTAGACAGTTGTGATAAGGGTTGTTGAAAGGCAAGAAAGATGAAGAGAGAAGAAAAAATGGAAACACTTTTTTCTTTTGCCATCCTTGGAAACTATTCTGCAATGGGAAAACATGCAACCTGCCCAAAACAAAGAGTTATGTCTTAACAGAGGCACTTTGCAGTCATCGTTTGTTTGAGACTCCTGGCTGCTCTGAGGTGGATTTTGTAGTTTTCTAACTTCAGTTACCATGGAAGAGTCTAGAAACTGGAGAGCAGCCTTGGCAGCTTCCTGGGATTTTTATTTTCATGTGTTTATTTTTCAAGAAGGTGTTCTTGGTTATCAGCAGGAAATAAATTGCACAAACAGCTTTTCATTAAGGGTGCTTGACCGTAGCCCTGAGCCACAATGGATGTTCAAAGCATTGAATGAGTTTCTCAGCGCATCTGTGAGTGGCAAGGGAGGCATGTGTAGGCTTTCACGCTGAAGCCTCTGATTAAAGCAAACTCTACGCCAAGGGAGAATGCAGCTTCCTTTTGTGAAGAGCAGTTCCATGCAGTGTAAGGTAAATTGCTAGGTGCGCTCTTACGGGACAGAGATGGCAAGGGAAGGGGGAAACAAGCACTGTGGCAGAAGGGAAGAAGCTTCTTGAAGGTTAGTGGCAAATAAACGATGGTATAAACGTCAGATAAATTTGTGAAGTTCCTGCTGGTCATCAGGAGCCTTAATGATGGTGGTGTTATCTCACCGGTGTCCCTGTCCCCCTTTGCCACATTTAAAGAGGAGAAGTGAAGAGAATTGAATCACCACAACTGAGAGGAAGGGGAACTTTACTGGTAAAGACCCAGCAGGACATAATCATAGGGTCATCCCTCCAAGGCTCCTGTTTTCATGTCCAGGTCAGGAAGATGTGCTGGGAATACAAAGGGCCTTTGCTCTCACATCTGATCTGTCTGACAGGTCTTTGTGAGCCACAGAAACAACCTAAATACTCTGATGCTGCGAGAACTGCTCTGCCCCTCTTAGGGAGATGGAAAGTGTTCGGTAAATGCCTGGATCTCTTTCCAGGAGAAACCTCCACCTTTTCCAACTTCAAACAGAGATATATGGCAAATATAGGCCTACCTGTGATAGAATATGGAAAGAAAGACAGAGGAGGCAAACAGAACCTTAGATAATTTTCTTATTTTAAAACAGGATAGCTACTAATTGCACGGTCCTTATCCCATCATCCTGCCTCAGAAGAGAAAGCCATTCCTGCCAGGATAGTGATGCAGAGGGTGCCAGGATACACTGGCCAGGATGGCTGGGGAGGCACTAGTCTGGGGATGATACCAAGTTCCCAAGGGAAGGATAAAAATGAGCATCAGAAGGACAAGAAATAAGGCATTGGTTTGACTTGATCCCTTAGTCTTCATCAGATGAGGAATCCTCATTAGCAGGAGAAATACCTGTGATCTGCAGCAAGAGCATAAGCCTCACCCAGGGCTTTGCCCCTCCATAAGTCCAGAGGGAATTTGCTTGTGCTGAGGGCAGTGTCAGAGCTTTGTTTTGATCACGTAGATCGCTACTCCATGTCCTAGAAAATTGTAGCATTACTGCTACTTAACTAATTGTCTTAAGGGCAGTGAAAAAGGCTTTATCGTGAAAACTAAATGGCTCACAAAGTTGGCATGAGTGAAAAGGGCTTCTATAAATGCTATTTTTACATCACTTTCACAGCCTTTGTAGCAGGGGTCTTAATGGCATCCTGTTTGCTTTATGTAGACCTTATACGTGTCCTCCCCTCTCCTGAAATGCACCAGGGCACTGAGTTGCACACTGAGAAACAATTCCTCCATCAAGAGATTCTTAAGCACATTTTCCCCTGCAGAATCCACAGCAAGAAATAGGACTGGTACTAACTGGAGAATAAGTTTTTCATCCCTGTTTCTGCATTTTCACACACCTAACAACTACCTTTGTAAATAATATCTATGCGATTCTGCTCCTTTGGGCAGGCATTCAGGAGGGGCTTTCCTCAAAAATACCCCACTGGCTTCTCTGCCTTTCTGATTGCTGGGTGGAATGGTTTTCCTTTGAGGCTGGCACGGTGATCTTGGAGAAGGTTTATTATCACCAAGCAAAGGTAGACACTGTAATGAAGGAATGAATGGCCCAAGAATTGCCTCTAAATTGTGGTTCGGTCTCCTCTCTTTCAAAGTATTGTGACAACGCAAGGACCTCGTGACCCTCAGCATGTGAGAAAACTCCTGCCCCACAGCGCCAACTAGATGCATATGTGTGTGAAAGATTTGATGTGCCAGATTTGGTGCATTTCCCCTGATTTTTCCCCGAGGAGTGCTATCTTGCTGACATTATAAACAAGCAGTCACTACATGTGTACGAAGCAGGGAAGAAATGAAAACAGGATGTTAAAAAGAATCATGTTGTAATGAGACTGTTCTGCTTTACAATGGCATTAGCGGTGTACTCCTGGCTCTGACTTTTAAGTAGAGCTGAAATGCTTTATCTCAGATTGGCAAATATTGTCTAGAATGGCTGTGTGATATTTTTGTTCTTTGACATTTCTGAACTTGCCATATCTGAGAGTAGATCGTGCGAATGGGACGAATAACTCTCTCGCTTTCTGAGAATTCTTTAATGGTGGTTTATGAGGTTACCTCTCCTGACCAAAGATTACCTGGACAGACAAAAGACAGTTGTTTTATCTCTTGCCTCATTTTCTTTCTCCAAAAAACTTCTCAAAAACTTAAATCCCTGGGAAAGAAACAGCTAATCCCTAGTGAGATTAGATAAAATGTAGGCAATTGCTTTTACAGCTTTTATATAGTTGAGAAAATTCTTCTGAACATGAAATGCAATTATTTTATCTACGATATCCTTCTAGATTCATTTGTTATAAATGAAGCCAAACATGACCCAAACCACTCCAGATTAAAGCCTTTGTATCCCCAGTAGTTGGGTGGATGCTGTTTGGGAAGTTTTCACTGTGCAGTGCACCCAAGCAGGCAGGTGGGAGCTAGTTCTGGAAGAATTTCAAATATCTTGGGCTCATGCTCAGACTGGGATAGAGGCAGTGTAGTTGTGTTGGAGGCAAAACTCTCAGCAAAGCCAGTTATCCTGGATGCAACGCTTTGCTAGCACAGTTTCTGGCCCAGAGCTGACTTGTGGACGGCTGGTTCATACCACAATGCTTCTTTGCATCTGTCTCTCATAGACTGCAATTTAATCTACCTAAACAGGAAAAGAAAAGGTCCTCTGATGTGTTCCTTGCTAATATAAGTCATGACACCTTATTGCCTTTCCAGAATAAAAATACATTCTTCAAGGAAGACGTGGAGTGGGCAAGGCACTTCCTCTGTTGGTCTTTTCTACAGCTTGCCTGACGTTGAAAGGGCTGTGCATAAAAACAGTGACTACACTGGAAAACACAGTGTATTTTGGATGAGGTAAAGAGATCAAGTGGCAATGAGGTTGCCTCATGTTCCTACCCAGCAGGTCAGAAGGCTGTGATTCTGACATGTTAAGCAGATGGCTGCTGGTATACCGTGTTTATGTAGTTATTTCAGCTCATGTTGAATCTGAAAAATAAGATCTATTCAAAAGAGAATTTGTTGTTTCACCTTTCTGAATAGTATATTTTTTAACTAGAGACCACCTCCTGGGGTTCAGAAGTTTCCACCTTTTCACCTGCCTATGTGCTTTAGGCAACTTCTGAAGCTACAACATTCAGGAGACTCAGGACTTAAATATGTTGGTACACACAACCTGCCAGTGAATGTCATTGAAGGGTACAAGTGACAGATAAACTGGCTAGACCCATCATGCCAATGGTGTTATCCAAAAGGGGTATCTTTGCAACCCACCTCTGGAGCACAGAAACATGAGCTCCTTTTCAAGCTGTTTTGACATTTCACAAAGGCTCCAGATTGCAACATGGTGCTTCAAAGTGTAGTGACAGGACAAGGGGTAATGGCTTTAAATTGGAAGAGGGGAGATATAAATTAGATACCAGAAAGAAATTCTTTCCTGTGAGGGTGGTGAGGCACTGCAACAGGTTGTCCAGGGAAGTTGTGGAGGACCCATCCTTGGAAGTGTTAAAGGCCAGGCTGGATAGGGCTTTGAGCAACCTGCTGCAGTGGGAGGTGTCCCTGCCTTCTAAGAACCTGTTGTGTCAGACTCTGGAAGACTATTGCACTACATGCTGTGAAGAGGTCACCAGGCATTGCTGGAGAATTTTTTTCAGATACATGAATTGATCAGAGTTAATTAATTTATAGGCTGCAAAGATGGTTTTGTTTTTTGGTTTATTTTTCTTCCCTGGGTGGTACAGTCTTTCTTTTCCAATACCATTGCTTCTTGAGCCTCTGAGCTATGCTGACTTTCTCCTTAAAGGCAGAGAAATAAGGAAAATATTCTTTCACAGTTCTGGGGCCAGTAGCCTTAATGAGAGAAGTATTATAATTCCAGGTCTCATATCTCATGCTGCCACTTCATTGCCCTGTGTGATTTCCTTACACTCTTTCACAGGGGCCATCAATATAAAATCACAGAATCAGAATTGCCTTGGTTGGAAGGGACCTTTCAGATCATCAAGTCATCAACCTAACACTGACAAAAATCATCACTAAACCATGTCTCTAAGCACTACGTCTATCCATCTTTTAAGTACCTCCAGAGATGGTGACTCAAAACACTTGATAACCTTGACATCAAGGTTATCCTTGATAACCCTTTCCATGTAAAAAACTTTTTCTACTATCTAACCTAAACCTCCCCTGGTGCAACCTGAGGCCATTTCCTCTTATTCTAAGCATTTTCAGGCTTTGGTTTGTTCCTCGTTATGATTATCCCCACTGTAACTCTTACATAAGCCCATCACTCCAAGCCCCCATCTCATGGTAGCTGTTACATCCTCCTTTTCTATAGGTCTTGCCATATTCACAGCCTCACCAAACACATTTCCAATCTTCCACCCACTTCTGAGCTGCGTGCCAGCGATTCCACAGCTCATTTCTCTTCCCCCCTTGCCTTTGCTGTTGCCTGCAATCAGGTATGGTTTCTAGGAAAAGGGGAGTATAGGGATCAGGCTGGGGCTTCATGGAAAAGCTTGTTTGCTTTTGCTGTTTGAGGTGTTTGGCAACACCTTTTAGCTGACCTGAGCCCCGGTAGAAAGAGGGGCTTTGTGCAATCCCCTGTTTTGCTGTGCCTTCATCAAATGTGGTTTAATACTACTCTGTGGACATTATAGACTTTAAGAAGCATTTGGAAGTGTGTGCTCGCTGTGACACTCATTGGGGAACATAGCTGTCGACGTCTTTTTACTGCTAGGAATTTAGGTGCAAGCCAGCAACACTAAGATCACCACGATCTTCCCCTGGAATGGAAGTAACATCCCTCCCATGCAGAAGAAACTGCTTCTCATCTTTCCTCGAGCCAGGAGCTGGAGGAAGGAAATCACAGGCACCACCATCCTGAATTTACATGTTACGCTGGAATCCGTGGCCCCTGGGATCTGCACCACCACCTCAGACACTGAAGCCTGAGATCAAAGCCTGAGCTTTGTATTGTAACACCATGGACTGCACCTTGCACACTGCTGGTAAAGGCCACGTGGCTATGAGTGGAGCTGCAGCCACGCAGTCTAAGGGACCGGTGCTGTAACAGTGAGATGCTGGATCTCATTCTTATGCAATCTGTGTAAAGCAGCTTCTTTCATCCTCGCCCTTAACTTCTGTTTGCTCAATGAAAGCTGCACGTAGGCAAATAACATTTTGCATTTTAAAAGAGTTTTAATTTGTAGCTGTTTTCAAAGTACACACCGAGGCTAATGAATAGTCACTCTATTCTTTGGGATACATGGGAACAACTGACTAAAATTAGCATTAATTAGCTGAATTACAGTAATACCAAGAGGCTTCAGCTAAGCTTGGGGTCTCGCTGCAGTAGCTTTTGGATGAGCACACTGTGTGAAGCTGGTATGGGTTGGTGTAGTTGCCATTCTAACTTAAGGGAGAGGTGATCAAGGAGTAGCTTCCTTCTTGAGGTGTTATAGCTGAAGTTGCAGACCCTGCGGAGAGCTGTAGTGAGCAGTGGAGTCATGGAATTGTAGAATCACTCTGGTCAGAAGAGATCTTTAAGATCTCTTAGTAGCTCAAATCCCTCATGTGCTGCTCTCCAACATTATGGCAGTGACCTAAAGAACTACTGGAGAGAGTCCAGCAAAGAGCTACAAAGAGGATCAAGGGACTGGAGCACCCCTCTTATGAGGAAAGGCTGAGAGACCTGGGTCTGTTTAGCCTGGAGAAGACTGAGAGGGGACCTCACCAATGTTTATCAATATCTAAAGGGTGAGGGTGCCAAGAGGATGGGACCAGATTCTTCACAGTCATGACCAGAGACAGGACAATAGACAGTGGGCACAGACTGGCACACAGAAAATTCCATGTAAACACAAAAAACCATCCTGTTTTACTTTGAGGGTGCCAGAGCTCTGGAACCGGCTGCTCAGAACTGGGTGTGGAGTCTCCTTCGCTGGAGATACTCCAAACCCACCTGGATGTGTTCCTGTCCAACCCATTCTGAGTGACCCTGCTTTGGCAGGGGGATTGAACTAAATGATCTCCTGAGGTCCCTTCCAACCCCTACTGTTCTGTGATTCTGTGACCTGATGACCTCCCATGTGAGGGGATTGACAAAGGCAGGAAGCCCAGAAAGAGGGTCCTTGCAACCCTACCTCTGTTCCAAGTAGTCTTTAACACTCTTTCATGAAGAGGAGTTACTGTGACATTTTTGCAATAGGAAGCAGAATGAATCTGGTAAAAGCTCCTCACTGTGCATGGTGTTCCTTTGTTGTTTCTGTTGGCAGCACATAAATGTTGATAAACTTTTAATGCGTCCTGACATGATGCAAGGTATGAGATTTGCAGTTGGAGTTGGGTGTTTTTTTCTCCTTGAGTCAAAATTCACAAAGACCATCCTCCCTGCAGGCTTGTGCTTAAAAACTGCTACACGAGAGAGGGGGAAAAGACACATTTAAATTTTTTTCAGGTTTTATTCTGTGCTATCAGCTATGCCTTTTACTCAGGGAAACTTTTTGCTGGGTTTTATGGTTTTTTCATGTCTTGACATTGGTCTACTTAAAATTTGATGAAGAAGAGAAATTAATTTCACTCAGACCCTCTCACAACTGATGGATGATTATTAAAATGGTGGCAATGTCTGGCTGAGATTACATTGAAGAAACCACATTGTATTTTGGCTTAGTCTAATGATGTGGAAATATTGAATATTATTTCTTTCCAAATTCCTTCTACTTGTTATGCTTCCCAAAATGAAGCAATGATTTCTTTGACCTGTAACAGATCCATTGGCAACCTTGCAAAATCAGATTAGAGAACAGGAGAACCAGAGTTACAAAAGTGGATGCAAAGCTACAATTACAGCTGATGCACAAAATCACAAGTGTTAAAATACGTAGAAACTACTGATTCATGGAAGCTGGAAGTCTAGACCAGTTCAAATAAATGGTTGTTTCAAGAAATCTTACTTTTCCCAACCTCCAATGCTGTCTCCAACAGGTTCATTGCTGCCTGTATAGACATCCCTAGAGACTAATCCATTAGTCAGGTGCACCTCCACACCATGTTACAGACAAACACAAGGACATGTCAACCAACTGTGTAGTCCCAATAGCAGGGAACTGACCCTGAGCCAATGCATCCAGCCTTCCCAAAGTTTCTGGCCTCTCAGCAAAGCAGAATTAACTTATTTTGCCATTACAGAGCTTTTGCATGGGAACTGACTCATCTTTTCCATGTGTCTGCCCACAGTATACCACACAGAGAAGTTCTGACATCTTAGGGGCATCTCAGTGTCCCACACTTTCAGAGCAACCATAATCTAAATTTAAGCTCTTCTGCTCTTTCTCTGTAGAAGTAGGAGGGAGGAGGCGTATCCAACCTACTTCACATCTCCTAGGCCATAAAAGGTTTCTCGAGGCTTCTTTCTGAAAGAACAGGGCTCACAGTCTCTCTTGTCCCTTCCTTGCAATGAGCAGAGCGTTTCAAGCATTTCCATCCTTCCCCCAAGAAAGAGGCTCATTTCTCCTTATATCTGCTATAAAAGGTGGTGGCAAGGGATGGCTACTTTCCCTCCTTTGTTCTCTGTCTCTGTTCACCAAAGCTTGTTGGGAAGCTCTGACAGATGGGCCTTTGATGTGCTGTCTGACAGTGGAGGTGTCCAAGCCTTGCTCAGAGCCTCAGCGATCTCTCCCACTCACTGCAGAGCTGGGAAACACATTAAGTGAGATTAAATAAAATAATAAATGAATAGCTAGAGAGGGGGTATATTTTAGTCCTTTTTAACTGTCAGAGCTGCCTTAAACTCAAGTTTTATTTTTTTGGTCTCTCCCAACTTCTGGAAGGAGGATTTTGTACAGAAAGGGCTGTGTTGCATATGTTAAACGTGTAAGCAGTAGAAAAGAGGGGAGAATGGGGGGTACTTTACTTCTGCTTTAGAGTTGTGGTTGCTGCTGACTTGTATTCCCTGTAGGCATTCAGGGAAATGTTGGTGGCCCCTTGTTTTCTGGAAGCAGACAGGAATTTATATGTTACAGGACTCGGTATTTGATTTATCCTATGGTCCATTATATTTGAAATGGCCTTTCTTAATGTTTCCTGCATTAGAAGTATTTTTGTGGCAGTCAGCAGAAGAGAATAAAGCTCTGATTGCACTGATAGCCTCTAGCAAATAGTGTTGCTTGGCTAAGCGTAGGAAGAGGTCTCCTCTTTTTCCCATAGGTGAACATTTCTTTTTTGGAAAGATGAAACACCTGACTACTAAGCTAGCAGAAATGTCCAGCTGCAGATCAGAACATTACGATTTGTTTGTTGTCTAAACCACCTTGCAGTCTGCCAGGCAGTGCTACCTTTCTCTGTGGCCTGAGGTCAGCTAATTCATAATCATCAAATAGTAATGACTTGCTCAGGGCTTGTCATTTCATGTTATATAGAAATAAAGATAAGAACGTGGATGGTATTCGAGAAGTGAATAACACAAATTCCATAACCATATAAAACCACACCTTTGCAGATGCATACTCTTCTGAGATTAAGATATTTAAGCAGAAAATTAAGAGAGTGGCAGGACTGTTAGTTTGCTGCTCAACCTTTTGCCAAGACAAGGTAGTGTGTTCCTGTGTGGTTTGTCTGTTTTGAAATATTTCCATGTAAGGGATTCACCTCTTCTCCTGGGATAGTGTTCATCTTTCCAACAGATCTCAGGCAGAAGATTTATAATCTTTGAGAATGTCACCCTTAGGTTATAAAGTTAATGTATTTGCATACCCTGATTACCTGTGAGATGTGCTTAGTTTACAAATTAAAACCTGGGGCAGGGGTTTTTTTTGGTTGTTTGTTTTTTTTTTATTTTTTCCTTCTTTGTTTTTCCAAAGATGCTGGCTTTGCAAACTTTTGCCAGAACTGGAAAATAAACAGTATTTTCTGCTTCCAATGCTACTTCTAGCTGTATCAATTTCTCGGAGTGAAAGGGGAAGGTCATTTCATTGGCAAAATGGGGAGCAGGATAAACTCCTGATTACATTCTGTTTAGCGGTGGTGGCTTTGTACAGCTACCTAGAGAAAAAGCTACATCATGTGACAGATCCTGTGAAGGTCAAAACTACTATAATTTATACCAGCTGCCCAGAAACACTTGCTGTTATCACATTATACTAAAAAACATTACAGTTCTGAAGTACTTTGGTCCAAAATAGCATAACTCTGAATATTTCATTAAAAGAGATCTTACTGTATTGCAGCTGAGCATCAAGCCTTGATTTAATTTTTCCAGTTGGAGTGATTATTTCTTTGGCTGTGAGGAGATACATCCCATGTTTACGCTCAAATCAAGAATGTTGGAGTCAGTAGTAATGTATATAAACCCTGAGCTTTATTGAACATCTTTGTGCTACATAAATATTCCAATAGACCTGAGCCAACCCCCAAAGTCCAAGCCTATAATTCAGTGTGATTAAATATATGGTGTGTATTTCCCCCACGATTTTCAGCATCTTAACTGTGGGATCAGGAGAAAGAACTGCCAGGATAATTCACATCTGGGGATGGACATGCCATATTAAAGTTAATAAATGGCATGGGACATTGGCTGACCTGTGAGTTGTGACAAGGCCAACCATTTTGCTCACCTTTCTAAAAGCTGGCTTCAATCAGCAACCTCAGTCTGCCAAGTGCAATGAGAAGAGGTAAAAATAAATCTAATTGCTGTCGAGGCTTGATTGTGATAGCAGTGGACGTACAAAATACCTATTTATCCATCAGAATTTTTCACCGGATCTGGACCATAAATGGAAGGGTCATAGTGTTCCTTCCAGTAGCTGAAGTTGCCTCGTTGTTTGCCTAGAGCTAAAGGAAGTTGGTATGTTGGTATGACAAAGAAAATGTGATTAATAAAGTTTTATTTGCCCCACCTGAAATTCATAGTCCAGCCTGACCTGACCTGGGGAAATTCAGGTGGTCCATTTGCAGTTTAGAGCTTGAGGAGGGGTGAGACATCAGGCACACAGTGACATTTTGACATTTTCACAGGGCTCCTCCCTTTATATGTGAGAAAAAGAGAAAAATCCTGGTTTACTTGCATTTATGGCTTCTTGATGGTTGCTTTACAAACTGAATAAATACTGCTGCTGAAAGCTTGACACAGACGGGCCAATGCATGGCTCCTGCATTGCTACTTCATCCCAGGCATGCTTTTGTTTTAGAAGGCTTGTCTCTCTAAACTAGTGATATGCAAACACAGATGGCCAGGTGTACTGGTTTTGCTGGGAGTTAATTTTCTTATCAGCTTGTATAGTGCTGTGTGTTGGATTTGTGCTGGAAGCAGCGTTGATAACACAAGGATTTTTTCCTTACTGCTGAGCAGGGCTTACACACAGTCACCGCCTTTTCTGCTCTTCACACTGCCCCCACAGTGAGTAGACTGGGGGTGCACAAGGAGCTGGGAGGGAGTAGAAACAGCTGGGAAACCATACCCCAACTGACCAAAGGAATATCCCATCCTGTATGACATCATGCTCAGCATATAAAGCTGGGTAAGAAAAATGAATGGGAGGATGTTTGTAGTGATGGCATTTGCCTTCCCAAGTAACCATCCTGCTTTCCTGGAGATGGCTGAGCACCTGCCTCCCCATGGGAAGTGGGGAATAAATTCCTTCTTTTGCTTTGCTTCTGTGTGTATGGCTTTTGCTCTACCTATTAAACTGTCGTTATCAGAACCCATGAGTTTTCTCACTTTGACCCTTCTGATTCTTCCCCACCCCACGTCTCTGGAGCAAGTGAACAAGCCATGTGGGGCTGAGCTGCCAGCTGGGGTTAAACCACGAGACCAGGTTTCTCATATAAGTATATCCAGATCTGTTCACAAGAAATAGGCTTCCTGTGACCACATGTATTCGGTTTTGCCCATGACTTGTTTGCTTTGGCAGTACCTGGAGTGCTAAACTAGCCCTATGGACACTTCAAGTGCTTGATCTGAATGACAGTAAAAGCATGGCAGAGGGGTAGGAAGAGTCAAATGCCACATCTTGCCTGATTTATGGCCATGAAGCCTGTGTCTTCTGCAGCAGAAAGTGAAAAGATGAATATCTACAGCCACCTGTGTTATCAGCCAAGGAGTGGAGAGAGGCGCTCACATTTTATTTTAGCTGGCAGACACACAGCAAAGGTCTCCTCCCTCTCATCCTCCCTCACTTTGCCTTTTGATGACTGCAGAGATGGACCAGACACCACAAACGATGAAGAGAGAGACTCCAGCTCCCCCAAGGTAGCAATTCCTGTATGATGTAGGGGGCTCATTGTTAAAGATTGTAGTTGCATAATGCTAAGAGAAATAATAACCTACGTAAAGATAAACCCCGTCATGTTGTGAATGTTGTCACAGCAATCATGGTCTGCCTCATACCTGGGGAATTAGTGTCTGGCCTCCTTTGGCTTCTGTGACTGCAGAGTGGATTAATTTTACCTCAGGGTAAGATTTTGCAGTGAAGTTTGAGATTTCTGCACCTATATTTTTGTTGCAGTCTTCCAGCTGATGGCATTCACGGGTTTAGAGACCCAAAGAAAGCTACTTCTGAGGAAAAGAGTGCACCTCCTTTCATATGCAGAGAGATGATTTTATTATTCAAGGAAAAACCTCATGAACTGTGACGTTTACAGTTCAGCTTTTTTTAATTTTTTTTTTTACAACTGTCACTTTTTGCATGAAATCTGTAAAACGTCAGAAGTTTAATTGCAGTGAAGAACATGATGACTATTTACAAACCAGATTGCAGCTGCCCCGCTCACGGCTCATCATGGAACTGTGCGCTGCAGAAATGGCTCAGAAGGGACCAGCCAGAGCTGGAAGAGGGAGCGCATCCACTCGGATGAAATCCCAATTCCACGGTGACTATGGAGGTGGGTTGTCCAAACAGGTAAGGTTGTTAAGGATCACTAAGAAAGTAGGGAAAGATTTGCAGTCTTCCTCTTTGCAAATCCATGCACAAGATGGACAGAAGCCTGTATTCAGTGTCAGATGGTAGGAAGACCATTGTGCTCGTGTGTTGGGGGTTAGATGAGGTTGAACTCTCTTTGTGCCTGCAGCCTCTAGAAAGACACCAGGCCTCCTCTGCATCTGAGGCTCTTCCAAGCTTGTGCTGCAAGTACCATTGCTCATTTCCTACCCCACCAGCAGAGGTCCACAGAGCATCATGGCTCAGGCTGCATAGTTGCACGTGAGACCATGGGGTGAGAAGTCCTGTGGCACTGCTGTCTAAACAAGTGAGATACTCTCCTTATGGAGGGGACTGTGGAAAAGGAGGTGTTTTGACAACTTTGGTAGTGGCAGCATCTTGCACAATGAGCTTCATAAAATCTGTGTCTCACTCCAGCAAAAACAAGACCAGCCATAGTCTTTTTAAGGGAAGAGAGTAAAACCAGTGGGAAATGTATCTGTTTGGTTTTAATGGAGTAGTTTTTCAATCACTTATATCACAGCAGGCTATAAAAGAGAAAAACAATAGTATTAAGGCACTACATGGATCTGTTGTATTACATTGACCCAAATTCTATATCTTTATAAAACTGCAGCAAATGGGAGCTCCAACAAGGAATACATTCCCCCATGTCTGTAATATTTCTCTTTTTTTTCTTTACCTTTTTCTTTTTCCCCACCTGTGTCTGTAAATGTGTCTCATTCAACACCCAGTGAGGTAGTTATTATTAACGTGGAAGAGAGCTGAAGTAGTTTACTGGAAAGCCAGTATTGTAGCAAATGCAAAGCAAAGGTTTAGGTGAATCAATTTGATGTTATTATTGTGTCTTTACGTGGTCTCCAGCAGAAAGCTCTGTCGAATTTACAGCCACATTTTGTATCACTTTGAAGTATTAACTACTTAATTCTACTGGTTCTGCTGCCGATGATAAACCAGATGTTTTTATGTCATGGTCTACAGTGTGGATTTTTACAGGTACTTATATGCCAGCTCCTATTCATTTCCGCAGGAGCTGGGCTTATCTGCTCAACTGTAACCAGAAAATGTATATGGAGCACTTTAAGCATATAACACTGCCAAGTTTGGTTTGGGTTTTTGTTGGTTCTATTTATTTATTTATTTTATTTTAACCTGCATCTTGCATTAGGATCTTTTTCCTTTAAGATTTAGACCTTAGACTCCTGGAATTATTGAAAAAACCCCAAAATAAATGTTTCCTTGCACTCTTCACTATTTCTGGGTTTTATTTTATTTAAATAACAAGAGGCAAAGTTAGAACTACCTTTATGGAATCATCATTGTTGCTTTGTTGTGTTGACTTCCATGGAACGTTCTATCAGCTGGGATTGGACTAGATGCTCTTTCAAGGTCCCTTCCAATCCCTGATATTCTGTGATTCCATGATCCTGAGGAGATAACAACAGCCAAAAATCCCAAACCAAAGAGTACATTCTAGACTGACCCCACACCTTGGCTCTAGGTTTTTTTCATGAATCTTGTTAATGGATATTATTAATTAGAAACTTAAGTTGTCTAACTTAAAACCTTGATAATGAACTCTTCAAAGTTTGTCCCTCAATTAAGAATTTTCTTTTATAAAATCACAAAAAAGTTAAAATTTAAATTAGCTGTATTTTCCATTTGGGAAATACTTCTTACATAAAACATTATTGTTGTATGTAGTAATGTTTAGTAATATTTTAAGTAGTCCTCCATGAGCATTTCAGCCAGTTTTAGGAGATCTATTTTCAATTGTAATAATGGGTATGGATTATGGTCTTATTGTGACTGGCCTGAGGAGAGGGGAATGTTTTTTCTCACGTGTCTCACTGTAAATGTGTATAAAAACAGGTTTGGGGCAGAAAGTATATGGCAATTTTTTTGTTTGTTTGCCTTGCCTGGAAGTAATATTTCCATACGCTATACACAGACATAAGGTCAAAAAGAAGTATGTCAAAAGGAGAAAAAAATGCAGTAGATTTGTAAGTGGTCAACACTTACGTGACTGACAACCCTTCTGACTTAAGACAATGCTGGTCTTCTGATGCTCAGGGTGCTTTTCAGGCAAGATCTTGCTTTGAAGCTGGCCCCACTTTGCACAAGAGGTTGGAATAGGTGAATTTTAGAGGTCCCTTTACACCTATATTATTCTCATGGTTCTACAGTTTTGCATCAAAGGCAGCGAGAAAGTCCTCTTCCAAGAAGAAGAGATGAAGGACAGCTTACTATACACTTGTGAGACATAGAAAGTTGGAGAAAAAGAAAAATACTATTTTAAAAATCAACTTTTCCCCCATCTCTTGGGTCTGAAAGCACTGACAGTTTTGATTTTGGGGGCTTCAATTATATCACAGTGGCTGTTGAAAACTGCCGACTGAAATGTCGGTGTTGCTGAATACAGTACCAGTGCACCAGTAAATATCTCCAGATTTAGCTCTCGCCTATTCTTTCTTTTATTCAGTATTCCATCGATAACTTTGTTGTACATGCTTTCACACAGATAGTTCCTTTCTTTCAAGGTGGTTTAACTGCCTAGCAACCTTATAAAAATAAACTTCAGTGTTCTGAAGTAACGGCTGAAAACAGCATAGCTTACATTGATGTGACTGCAGTGTTTGGAGAGGTAAAGATTGAAATATCCTAGCCCTTTTTATTTTTTATTTTTTTTTTGGTCAGAATTATTTCAGAGGAGGCAATATCTTTAAAGACTTAATGAGGCCAATTGATAAAGAATCAAGGAAAATATGGCTATTAAGTAAATCATCTACTTAAATGGCGACTTTCAAAGACGTCAATAAGAGCTGGGCGTCTGCACATTCTTTGTGTCTTTGAAAATGCTGTTTTCTTCCCAGGAGAAGCAGTAAATTGAAGTCTTCTGGAAAAAAAAAAACAACCCAACCCAACCATAAATTGCTATTCAGTTATCTCACTCAGCCCTCAGAGCTGTAAATGGCTGTTGTAGTGTGAATGATGCATACCGTCTTCCAAAGACTTCAGTGTGCAACTGCAAACACTTATTAACAATTTCAGGGCTTACTACTCTGAGTAGTTCCACCCAGTAGCATTGTTTTTATTATTTCCAGGCAGAAAAGATGTGCCAAGTTTCTCTGTCTTGTAGAGGTGACTCTAGACTGTACAGGAAGTTAACTCCTAAATGAGAGAGTCACTGAGGTGTCTCGGCATTTGTAAGCATGGAATGAGGTCAAATGAACATAAAATTAAACAAATAATGTTCAGAATTTTATTGTGGATCTTGTGATACTGAAGGCTGCCAGAGGGAAAGGATCAGCTCTAAGTCTAATTTTTGATGTTTTATTCTCTTTATTATGCTTGCAGGAACCAACCTTCCAACTGTGACCTGAAAAAGTGACCAAAGAGCCAAGAAGCAAAATGAACCCCATAATCTCAGCCACCACCTCAGTTTAGAGGACAGCTGGTTGTCGGATGGGACTTTCAACCTGTGTCTCAAAGGATGAGGTATGCATACCGTTCTTGCACTGAGTCCATATTTTTATAGTAATAATTTAATAGAGGTTTTCATGGTCACATGAAAGCAACCGCCTTTTTGGCAGCTGCTTCTTTCCACCCGGGCTGCAGACTCTTACCCACAGCAGTTGCCAGGCAGTCAATGTCTTACATTGTGGAAGAGAGCAGGTCCAGCCCATCCACTCCTGAGACTCTGTCATGGAGCAAGCTGTACAGCAAAACTGAATGCAGATTTTTGGAAGTGAGGGGTCTGTAGGCCCTGCTGGTTCACTGTGAACCTGCAATCAGAAAGTCAGAGAGCAGTTATGCACTTTTTCCTTATCAGCAATGAGACATCCTCCAACCCTAACAGACCACTCCCAGTCCATTGTTTGTGGGATTTACTGTCATGAAAAAATTAACTGACCTGGTCAATTACTTACCAAGGCGTTTGGTTTTGTTTGTATGTGGTATCAAAAAGGATTACTGCCCCACAGGTTGGCTGAGCCCTACCATCTCTGTCTAATCAGCAAATCTCCTGCAAGAGCTGAAAAATGCTTCTCAAAAAGGCTATTTTAACATTGTCAAGAGAAAGAAACAACAGCTTAGATTAATTACACATCAATAATCAAGCATAGCAATGGGGAATTCAGCAATGCAGCATTCTACAGGTAGACAAATTTTTTGTGTGTTTTTGTGTTTTGTAATATATATGATCAGTCAGGCTTACAGGTGTCTTCCCATTAACAGTGGTTCACAAGGAAAAAAATGCTCGAAGAACCCAAGAGTTTGATCATGGTGGAATACATCAAGAACTAAATAAAACAAAGAGCTTGATTGTAACTTGAAAGAAGAATGCTTGGATTAGTCACAAAAATTCAGGAAGTGACCACTTTTAATTGGACCTGAATGTGTACATGTGTCTCTCCATTAGCACTTTGATTAGGATCTAAAATGCAGTTTTGAAGCAATTGTTTCAGTCATCCCTATTTACTGCCCTATGTTTTGAATCCCAGAGCAAGCCACAAGTGAGCAAATCAGATCCATTTCATGCGAGACCAAACCAGAAGACAGTCTCTGGAAGATGCCCTCATCTCCTACTAACTGGAAGATGCGTTCCTACCCTTAATGAGCTTTCAGTGCTCAGGACCAGACAGAGCTGGACCAAAGTAAGCCCTTCACCCCTGCAGAAGTGGTCTACAGGATGGGGAACTCGGTCTTCAGTGTAGGCTGTGCACTTCACGGCTTCCTATAGTAGACATAGCATTCAGGTCCCATCAACCAAGGTGCAATGTGACACACAAGCCTGTGTGGGTCAAGAATTGAGAATCTGGGATTGCTAGCAAATTAAATGGAGCCAGGAGATATCCCTTGGCACCAAAACTCAATTGCCTACCTTGTTAAATTGTTGGAATTGTTCCTGGTATCCTTTTAGTCAACCAGCTCTGTCCCAAACTGTTCCTCATCACAGCTCAGTAATTAGCACAGGCAAGCAACCATTCCCAATAAGCAGTTTCCATGCAGCTACGCTTTCCTGGTAGGTGAGAGAGTGAGGTAGTTTGGAAACTTTGGAGTAGCCCTTTCAATGCCCAGTTGCCTCAGTGTCAGAGAATAGTCCTAAGCACATTTGATTTGTTAGTACAAAACTGGTTCATGTATCCTGATTCCCAGACATTTACCCTAAGCAAAATATCATCTGAATAATTCAGTTCCAGGCTTGGCTGCTGATACCCAACAAACATCAGAGGCAAAATAGAGAGGTCTAAGAGCAGAAGGAGTTAAATGATGAGTTTAATCCCAATTCTGGAAGCTGGAGTTTCACCTGCAAACTCATGACTGGAGAGAACATACTGCTGACCTAATGGCTACTCTTTCACCATTGCAGCTTGATTTTCTCCGGTTTTAAATTACATTTTTTTCTTTTTGTATTGTTTCAAGAGGAAGACACTGGTCATGCCAGAGCTTTGGTCTGGTATTAGTAACTGGCCACCATCGACTTATTAAACTGCACCAAAGGCAAGGACCTGAGCCACCGTAGCTGAGATGGTGTGAGCTCTGCTGCTCTCTGTGATGGGAACAGCTCTGGACTTTGTACAAGCAGGACTTGAGCCTGTCTGTGCTAGTGGTTTGTACTGGGGCAGCTGTGCCAGGGATTGCAATGCGGGGAAACCATCAGCATAGTGGAACCTCACACATGTCATTCTCGCTGGGTTGCACTGACCTCAAGGAAATGATATTCCTCCTGTCCTGGTGCACTGGCTCAGGCCAGTCTTTTTTCCCACTTTTGGTGGTATAAGCACACTCTGCAGATATCTAGCAGGTAAGGAGCACTGGGAAACTGTTATGTTTATACTAGTCCAGGCATCAGTGGGGTCCTTTAGAATCCCTTATACTTCAGAGGGTTTTTTCACTGGGTGATACTTAAAGTTATGTTTCCAGTGCAAACAAGTCTGATTTTTTTCTTGTCTTCAGTTATTCACAAATCCTGAAGTAGTGTTTCTAAGCTGAAAAACATCCAGTTGGGCTGAAAGTGTCTCCGTTCCTTTAATCTCTTCTTCAGTATTATGTATTTCATCCTTCGCAGGGCTTATCTGTTGTCCCAGCATTTCTGTCTCCTAGTGAGGTCTTTTCTTAGATGTCTGATATCCATAGAAGTATTTGTAGCCATTAATCTCAGAGACTGGATTTCCTTTATGTGTGGAGTAGTCAGAAACTGCAGATCGCCCGCTTGAATTAACTTAGCCGGTGACAGATTTCGCTGTTTCCTTTCTCCACCTGCTCCCTCTAAGTGCAGTGAGTCCAAGCTCACAGACTGCCTTGGAACCAGTCCTGCGTAAATGCCACAGATCTTAATATAATAAATCAAAGTGAAAATACTACATAAATAGGCCAGAACAAAGCTAGCTTTGCTAGCTGCCAGCCTACCTGAGGGAGGCCTGGAAGTTGTCCTTAACAATAACTCTCATTTTATCTTACAATAATTTAACAAGCTTACATATTAAGAAGAGAGATGTACAAGTATGCAAATACCAAAGGAGATCAGAAAAAGCTTGATGAAAACTTTTTTGTCAGAGTGCACTGTGATTCGAAATGCTTTGCAGGTCAGGTTTTTCATATTTCTTTTCACAAATTCTGTTTTAGAAGAAAACCCAGGGGGAAAATTCTGACCTTTTAACATTTGCAGAATCAAATATTAAAATTTTTCATTTTGTTACAAAGTTTCCTTTCGATATTTTCATTTGGTATTCAAAGTGTTAGTAGGTAATGTCTGCTGTGGTGTTGAGGGATGTGGTGTAGGGGAGAACTTTGTAGAGTAGGGCTGATGATTGGACTCAATGATCCCAAGGGTCTCTTCCAACCTGAATGATTCTATGATTCTAAGGGGGTTGAAATGTAATAAAAACATTTCAACGATACCTAGAAGATTTTAGTGCATCATTCTGATGTGTGTTCTCAGCAGAGAGGGTGCTATGATGCTAATCTTAATCATTCCATTAATCTCTTGCACTTCCTGACCATGAAGTCTCTCTAAAGGATGGTCTACAAAACAAATTTGGTGCTTCCTGCAGGAGGTGAAGGGTAAGTCACTCACTTCTGTGATGATTAGCTAGGTCTAGTGTACAGGTTGTTTCCTGTCATTACTGTAGAGATCTGCCATCAGGCTGCTTAGTATCCAGCCATAAAACCCACAGAAAGCTCAGCCAAGTGCCTCCACAATCCTCCACACTTCCTCCACCTAGATGTAACCCCATTATCTCCTTTATCTTGTTTCTGGTGGATCATTGTGGACATGCCTTCATTTCTTCTCATGAACTCAGAGCCCATGATGTTCCTAGCAGAGCATTAGGAGGATCTCAGTTAAGGCCTGTTAGTTAGATGATTCATCTGACCTAACATTAGGTGTCTACCACTTACCTAGACTTTTATTATAGTCAATGATGACCTGATCAATACAGTCTATGGAGATTAGCATAGGAGTCATCTGACTAAATGCAGCTCTCTCCTTTGGGGTGAGATGAATCATGCCACAAGCTACAGTAACTCCACTGACTACCTCTCTGCTGACTGAGATGACATCCCAGGGTGACTTGTTTGGAGGTAGAAGTCTAACTCTATAAATACTCACATTTAGTTAAAAACATCCCAGTTCATACCTCTTAGGGGCTCTCATCACTTCTGAAATAACTTTGACACCTGCATTTGAACATCTGAATTTGGAAAGTCCATGTTTGACTAATCATATTTGAGAATCCTGCTAAAATGATGTTGTCCCTACTGACATTTAATCCACTTACATTGCCAGCAGGCAATGGCTTGTCCTGACAGCACACTGAGGTGGGAAAAGTTCTCCTTAAAAAAGCATCAAAGATACATGTAAAGGACTCAAATTATTTGTTTCGAATACACACAGCAAAATGACTCGTCTACCTCATCTCTGGTTTGCTCTACACACCTGGGAGGGAAAGCCTTGCTTGAGTGAGATGATATTCTTCATGGTGAAGAATAAAAAAGGAGAGGCAACATCAGAGTTCAGGTAAGTTTAGCTTGTCTGTTGCTGCACTGTTCTGTGGGAAAGAGACCATGGCTTTGACAAACTCAGAGGGAGTCCTGGCTTTTACCTCAGTACAGCCCAGGTTTCATCCCAGAAGGGTAAAGCCAAAAACTTGCACAGCACTGACCTGAGGGCTTACAAAACCCACAGCATTAGTACTTGGAGTTTGCAGTTGGTATCAAATTAAACTGCATATAATAATAGGTTTTCTGCTAACACCAAATGAGAAATTAGCAGCCCACCTGTATAATAAGAGTCAAACTTCTCTGTTTCCCACCTATTCCCTTTTTAAACCTGTGATAATGAGAGTCAACACAGTTGCTGACAGAGTTAACCATGCTCTGGGCACCACATCATCAGAGGACTCTGAATGGAGCAAAATGTTACTAAGGCTCTATATTTATTTAAGGCATGAAATTACCAGCAAGGTTATGTCATTATCAGGTTGTTATCAATGAGGAACAACTAGACTTTGAACACAAAATAAAATAATTTGAAAAACGATAAATTCAATCTTGAATGTGAAAAGGTCTGAAAAATCACTAATAAAGCTCCAGCGTAAGAAAAATCATTACCCTTGGGTATGGTCTGGGTATGGCCTCTAGGTGTTACTGCAAGCAGCACACTCAAAATTCTTCAGGAGGTGCCTACGTCAGGACTTGAAAGAGTGCAGTAGACATACTGGTTATATTTTATGTGCCATATTTCTTCTTTCTGATTACTTTAAAAGCAACATCTGCAATGCCCCTCCTGGCACTGCAGATTTAATGCCAACACAGTACAATTTGAAGATATGCTGTAGCAGGTGTTTAGCAGACTCTTCAGGACATTAGCAGAGAATAAGGCCAAGGCTGTTGTCTGGGGGAATGAACAATATGATATGAGGAATTGTTCAGTAGTTCCCAGCAATGGCATGATTTGCTGTGATACCTTCCTTGATGCACATAATGCTGCGAGAATGTAATGAAGTATTCTGTGCCAGGAGGGCTCATCTGGGAATTCCTGAAGAAATCTGCAAAAGTTTCTTTTGCCTTTGTAATGTCCTGTCCTCCTGTAGTGACCTAGAAAAATACTTCTAGGACACATGAATCTCCATTCTCATTGCTGCCTCATCTTTCTTTTTTTTTTTTTCCTTTTTGGAAAGTAGCCTATTATCATGCACATAAAAATATTCCAGAAAAGTTGTATGAAACATTAACCCTAATTATACATTTCATTCTCTTTCAGGGAATAAACCAGGAGCTTGAAAGACATTGTATTATATAGTTGTAAATATGATGCTCTAGGCTGTATAGATGTGATCTCTCTCTATATATACATGTTAAGAACTGCTTTTGTTTATTAAATATTCCTACTGTAAAGTAAGGAAGAGTATAAGCTTTTTTCCTCCCATAGGATGGATTGCCTTGGGGAAGGAGAATGCTACCCAGTGTCAGAAATGTATGTCCACATATCTGCCGGAGCACTTCCATCACAGAAATCAGCAAGGGCAATTAACAATCCAAAGGGAAAGTAATTCCTTGTTATACCTGAAAGAGGCTGAACATTTAAATCTGCTCCTTATATACATTATTATATTTGGAAATAAGTCTAGAGGTTAGTGTCCTGTATTTTACAGCACATATTTCACCTAGATGAGCTATCTGTGGAGGTATTTTCTGCCCATAGAGACAGACAAAACCCTTTATTTCTGTTTAGACTTCCCCTATAGGGTGACTTTTCTTCTTCAGATGCCTAGAAGACTCAAGTAGATGATTAAAATTGGGTGAGCTGAGCCTTATTCACAGTGCTTTGCTGGTGAATATCTATCATTAATTTCTACAACATAGGATGAGACATTTTCTCTGGAAAGCATGAGAAATGAAGTTGTTCCACTGAGAGGAGCAAAGAGAGATTTTTTGTCTGACTGGTCTAAAGCCAACCAGAGATGGAGAAATGGGTTCAATTCATTCGTCTATATGTGTCAGAAAGTGGGTTTGCATATGGGTTTAGTTTCAGCACTACACAAAGCCTATTTTGCAGGGAAAAAATATTGACCAAAACAGAAATAAATTCTGGGTTCCTTTGAAATGTCTCATATTAAACCATCTCCCAAGAAAATCATGCAAGGAATGGAGATCAGCTTTAAAATGTTAGCAAAACTGGCTCCTCCAGCAGCACACAATGAACATAAAGCAGCCTGAGATGAGTCTTCCCAGACAGCTTGCTGTCCTGGAAGGTAAGGGATTGCTGTACAGTGGCAGGATACTGTCCTCAAGGACCATGCAATGGCTGAGACTGGTTGAAGAGGGAAAATCTTCCTGGAGAGTGTTCCCAGAGATGCTGATCAGCTTCATTTTGGTAACCCTTTCCCCATTCCATTAGACCCCATTCCTTTAAAACTAAGAATTCCTGATGATTTTGTTGCACCTAGGCCTTGCAGGATAGGCTTTCTTAGCTTATAAAAAAAACCCAAAACAAAACCAACCACAAAGCAGCACTTTATTTGCTCTTCCAGAAGTTTTGAAAAACTATCTTCTCAAAATAAAAAATGCATGTTATGAATCAAAAGAATGGTGGATTTCTCTTGGTTCTGCCTGGGAGTTGGTGGAAGGAGAAGTTTATGCAGCCCCAGACCACCCTTTGTGTGACAGATGAATGCACCTGCACTGTGATTTACACACTGAGGATGGATGTTCTTAGCAGTCTCAGAATTAGGATAAGACAGATTGCTGCATCTGAAAATATGATGTATGATGTTGCATTAAAGCTGTTAGGCAACTGAATCTTAAACTTGGTGTGATTTCTATAGGCACGTGGAGCTGGTTACTGAAGGCAAATGAGTCATTAACATGCAAAAACATTTCTTTAGAGAATGTGTGCTCCCAAACACAATGTGGAGCGTGGAACCTTTGGATGAACTCCAAGTTGTCAGTAGTAGAGCTGAGTGAATGATTCGGAGCAAGTAATGCGAGTGATGAATTTTTCTTTCTGCTTGTGAAGTGTCTTCAGACACATCAACAATCAATCTCCAAACAATTTGTGGGCAGGGGGAAAAGAAAGGGACCACAAAATCAGGGAAACCTTAACTCTATAGACTGATCTTGAGAAATTTCCTCGAGGATACACGCTACTCAGCCCCCGTGGTCTAGTCCAAAAGGAGAATTGTTTTAATTGAGGTAACCACTGAGTAAATGTCTCCTCTTATCAGGAAGCTGCCATGGGGCTACTCATGGTGTTCAGAAGGGTGCATGGCAGACAAAAAATTCTGTTGAGGCTGTCTTTATTTGTTAAGAGATAGTGGGTTAAAATCTGGGGAGGAAAACATGTGAGTACCACAGCTCAAAAAAGACATTTGTGGATTTATTTTGGAGGTGTTTTTTCTCTGTCTGCAGCAATGGGGCAGTTCTCATTCTGAAATGGTTGTTTGAGACCGGTGGAACATCTGGATTTTGCGTACGTCTTCACTGAAGGACCTCTAACCTTGATCTGTATAATACAAAGTCAGAGAAACAAAACCAAGAAGTTTTGCAAAAGGTGCTCTAAGGCTGTTGAGCGACTAAGGGTTTGAGTTTCTTTAAGAGCCTAAGAAGAAAACTGCTATGAAACACAAAATGGATTTTTCTCTAATGGTAAAAGTACCGCTGTCAGTATGATGAACGAAGAACTTGCCTCTTACTAAGCTGATTTTTTTCCCATCAATTCCTGTTTACTTAGCAGTGTTTAAACTGTGTCATTATAATCTTTTCCTCTAATAAATGTTTCAGCCTTTCTACTAAAGCAAGCTGGTTTATGTGTGTGTACACTAGAGTCAATCTGCAGTGCCTTGTGGCAGTATTTGCAGAGGATGTAGTAAGAGTTTAGTGCCATCTCCGGGGAACTGGACCACAATTATTTATAGTCATGTGTGTGTAACTCCTTGCATACAATTTTGGAAATGTCACCCTGATGCAGTATGTATCTAAGTGTGAAATTTGGTGCATGTGTGTGCCATCAAATTTTGGCATGGATTTGGAATTTGTAAAACAGAAACTGGTCCCACTAAAGAAAATGAGCCTTGTGGAGTCATGCCAGCAGCTTCCTGGTAATGTGATTTTTCCTTCCATGTTTCTCTTTCTCTGTCTTGCTGATGGATAGGACGATTTTATGAGACTTCAGTATATGATAGGGCTGCCAGGTTTGGATCCACATCCAATTATTTCCAAAGATCAGAGGCACTTGCACTGGGCATTCTTGTATGTGTTCCTAATTTCCAGGAACACTGGTGACAAAGATAAGGCAGGGAATAACTCCACTAAATATACAAACCCTTGGCTAGGTATCACTAATATCCTTCTTATTATAACATATATTAAAAAAGAAGGAAATTTGTTCCATAGCTGCCTGCTCTAGGGCTTTTTGTACCTTCCTATTCTAGCATTGGGCTTCCCTGGAGACAGAAATGAATTAGAGAGATTGCTGGACTGATTCAGCCTGGCAGTTCCTGTGTTAATATCGGTCTTAAATTTGGGAGTTGTCAAACAATAAATAAGTAAATGCCAAAACAAAACATGCTGGGGTTCTTATTTTTGACATGGTAGAAGAAAGAAAAATCTGCCACATATGGCCTCAGCAGTTCACTACAGTTCACAAGTCTAAATATCAGGAGTATTTGCCTCCTCTTGGTCAAAATGGTAAGTCTGCAATTCTTCTAAGGAAATGTGAGGCACTAAACACAACGCTGAAAACACTTTGGTCTCCTACTCTGCTATATCTATCCTGTGACAGAAAGATACCCATTTAAACCTTCCCAGATAAATATATATTAAAACCTTCTGACTAAATGAATCACAATGAGAAAAATCATAGATGAAAGTCATATCCTGGATACCTAGAAATTAAAACTCAATTTTACGTCTTTTTGGAGCCCTATCTGTTGGCTAATTTAAAGATTCTGTAGCTCTTCTGAATTTTTTTTTTACATTTCATCTTTCCATGGATCCACATCTCTGGTTTTGGTTAGAAGGGAAAAAAGTGCCTGAAGACTACAATGTTTCAGATTCTGTGCAAGCTGTAAAGTTCCCCTGAAACCACTTTCATTAGTTTTGCAAAAATTGCAGCCTTAAGGCTTTAAAAAGTGCTAAGCAATCAGCAGTCACTCATTTGGGAGCCTAATTATGGAGTTAGGAAACAAATATGTCTTGGTCTATCACTTGCCTTGCATAATATGTATAATGGGATTTAACCCCACACCTGCTTGTGCAGATGTGTAAAGGCTTGTGACTGCTGGGTACCAATGCTGAGATGCCTCCTTCCAAGATGTCGCTAAGTGACAAGAGAAAGCATCAGGGTCCTCCAACCCATCAACACAAGTCTCCCGGTGGCTGAAAGAGGTATTTTATCATTTCAAATTACATCTGAAGTACTTGAAGTATCCCTGAGGAGACAATGATGACCTCCAGGACGTGACTTGGTATACATTCTCACATAACTATTCAGTGCTGCGCAGGCAAAGTGCAAACATCGTCCTTTCAGATGTGGAATAAACAGAATTAAGCAAGAATACACTGTTCTCTGTATTGTTTCCTTTTTAGAGACATTTCTTATGTTATGCCCAACAAATTCACCTCAATTTCAGCAATATTTTTTTTTCTCCCATCTTTCATTGGCAATAGCAATGTAGACACTGGCTTTTGAAAGTAAAGCAAGATTACTCGGAGTAGATTGGCACTGATAGTCTGACAGAGGGTTTGGAAGAGGAACTAAGCACACTTGGATGAATGAGGCAAGACATGGCCTTGGACTCATCTGTTCTTCCCTCCATTTTCTCATCATGATTAGACTGATTCCCCTACCAATACCTCATTGCCAAGGCGTGCAGGGCTGGAGATGGGAGTTGGGATCCATCCATGGCAGCCCCTCTGTAGCCCACTCCTCCCTCCCCACCCCTCTCCCTGCTCCAGCACAGACCCTGACCTGGGCTGCAGTCCTTCAGGGACAACCTGCTCCTACCTGGGCTCTCCACGGCCGCAGCTCCTGCAGTAAATATCCCCCCAGTGCAGCCCGGAACCCTCCCCGGGCTGCAGGGTGGGTCTCTGCTCCAGCGGGGTCTCTCCAGAGCTGCACAGGATCCCTGCTCCGGGGCTGCAGCTCCTCCTGCACCCTCGGTCTCTCTCTGCTGCTGCTCCCTCCTTGCCATCCTCCTCCTCTGCCTGGGCCACCTTCTGCCCTTTCCCAAACCTCTTTTCCCCCTTCCTGGCACCCCCAGCTTGGCTGAGGGGCTCAGCTGTGTCCTGTGGTGGGGCCCTTGGATGGGCTGGGACCAGCATGTCCGGCACAGGACAGCCCCAGCTGCTCCCCCCACAGGCTGCCTGGCAGCCCCACTGCCAGCAACTGGGTATGAACACTCAATACATCAAGCCAAAGCTGAGGAGTTTCTATCAGCCAAGTGCAGTGAAAAATTATTTTTGCTGTAGAAGTCAGGACTATGGCAGAGAGGATGACTTGGTGCTGGTCAGCTGGTTTCCCCTCCAGGTGAGACGTCCTCGCTGATGCCCCTGACACACTGTAATTCCTGGCCCAGGCTCCATGGAGTTGTTCCTGCCTCCAGGCTTCCTGCCGTCACACTGACACGTCTGCTCCTCTCCAGGACGGCAGTCATTGCTCTACCTGAATGAACTCTGCTTCCATATTCCTTTTGAATACTGGTTTTAATTTAGCTTTCATGCCCCTTAACTCCTTGCAGTGTGAAAAAAAAAATAGAAGCCTCCCGCCACAGGCTCTCCTCTTGTGTATCTGTTGTCAACCATTTCCTGTCAATAGGACTAAATAGCAAGCTGTGAATGCCATATTTCATTAAAAAGGTGAAATATTTTCTGAAAAACCCAAGCAGAGGCATTCCTCCGAGGCTGTCAAATGCATCTCGCTCTGAACTCTTGCTAAGAATTGCTAAAGAAGAGGAAGATTAAAAGTGTGAGTTTGGGTGAACTGGCCATTACAGCAATGGAACAAATGGTATTGCTGCACACTGTATGTTGTTCAGAAACTGGGAGTGAAGGCACCCATATAAAATTTGCAGAAGGTATTAAATAGTGAGGAGTCGTGGATTCCAGAGAGGACAGGAGAACAGCACAAAGAGCTTGAGGGGAAGGGAACACATGAAATGATTTTGTGGAAAACACAAACTCTGATCCAGGTCTGTTGAAATAAAACTCATCTCAAACAGTGTCCGATTAATAGGAAGGAAAAGCCTTAGAAAAAGCTAGGCTGAACCTACAAAATCTACAGAACTCCACAAGCAGGGAGTTTTTCCTTGTATTGGAACCACACTGGTCTGGAAATTTTAGAGACTGGGGATGGGTTTGCTTGGGAGGTGATGAGGAAGGATAGCGTTTAATGGAGAACAGGTCTGTCCCCAGCGTCTGGTGGTGGTGTGTGGACAGACTCCTGTGTCACTGCATGCAATTTCATCTGTTTCATCTGTTGCACTGCATGCCATTTCACCTCCCCATCACAAAGGAATCTTCTTTCCCCTGGGGAGCCTGTCGCAGGTGACTCCCTGCCAAATTTCCCATATCATAAGGGCCACAAAATAATTACAGAGGCGTATCAGGAGAGGCACAGACTTAGAGAAACAGCAAGAAAGAGATGTAAAGATTCTTCTGGCAATGAAATTTTAAAGAGTAGTTCAAAGATGAAGACAAAAAGAGATACTTAACCAGAAAACCCAAACTCTCAAGGAGGGGAGTCAGAACTGCTAAAGCTGTTTTTAGAGGAAACCAGCTTACGGGACAGATTCTGCTCTGAACACAACTGAGATTTGTAATTAGAGCTGGTCGGAAGATAAGGCAGCTTAACTTTTTAAAAAATAAAAGTCTTGCAAAGAATTGATCCAAAATACTATTCAGGGTCAGATCTATCCTCCCCTGTCTCTGCTGGTTTATATCTGGGACTGCCAGCCCTCCAGGTGTCAAGGAAGAAAACTTCACCTCAGTCAGAATCTAATCACGCAGTCGTGTTTTGGGTTTTTTTTTCTCCTGATATCTGATACGAGTTAGCATCCCCACTAGAAATTCCCAGTTTAATTCATCAATTGCTAATGATTAAATTAGCCTAGGCCTAGTTAGCCATATAAATGCTCAGTCCCTTTTGGAATTGCATTTATGATCTGATTAGGGAAGCACAGGAAAATGCCCTACATAGTCTTGTGACGATGAGGAAAATGAAACATTCGTGAAAAACGAAAAGCTTTTCACTTTGCAGAGATTAAACAAAAAGTGTGTGTCGGGGAGAGGTTGCTTTTATTTTTATTTGAGAGAGCACAGTGAAATAAAGCTCGAACAAATCAAAACAGCAACAGGACTAGAATATTCTGAAAAAATCCTGAAAGGCCATTTTTTGTATTGACAAGCAATGTGAATGAAAAATGTCAACCCGTTCTATTTATAACCGGGGGTAGGCAAAGAAGATGCATTTAAATGTGGATGTGGGAAGCATTCGCGTTTCTGTCGTTTGTGAAGGCTCTGTCTGATTCCTCTGAGATGAAAAAATAGGCAAGCAGATAGGCTCTAATGCTTTACTCACATAATCATTTTAGCAGCTCTGAAGTCATCAGAGCTACGGCAATTTATGCTGACTGAGATTTGCTTCCTGATACTCTGAAGTTCCACTCCTTTGGCCTGTAGCAGCAAGTACATATTTTAGCTTGTTTACTGCAAACAGCCCAGCTACTGCGTTGGCAGGAGCATGTCCTTTTGTTAGACCCGTTCTCCAGCACTCTTCATTGTATTTAAGCCAATTATTAACTCCCCTCTCATCTCTTGTAGCTCAGCTCCATTCAGCCTTCATCCAGAAATGCTCTTTTATTCTTAGCATTCAGTACATACAGTCATTTTAATGACAAAGAAGCTTATAGAAAAAACGTATGTATTCAGATGTCTGGCTGAACTGAGCATTATTCTGGCACTAAATGCAAGACATTAATTTACAAGATTTGAGCCTGCTTTGATTTATATTATTTTGTCTTGAGGGAGTAAGAAGACATAGATAAACAGTATTTGGCTGCAGAAAAATGTGAAATTCAGCTTTCAAGTGAATATTATTTCTGACTAGATTCCAGGGACCTATTCCTGCCCATGGAATACTCCAGATACTTGGTAGTTTTTGAATTCAAACGTCAAAACAGGATGCATTCCCGAATAGATGGTGTCGTATTTACACAGACAAACTCTGGATGATATCCCACAAAAGACACTGTAGTACACGCCACTTCCTATGGCCTTATTTTTTGATGCAACTTCATGTGATAATTCTTAATCTCTCCTGTTAACAAGACCTATGTCAGGTACTAAGCTCTTGTGTTTCATTTATAACCAGTCATTCACTACATGGCACAGCTTTTACTGACAAGTAATTCATTACTTTATCGGATCAGTCACTAATCTGTCTGACAACATTTCGGGCAGAATCATATCTTGAAGTGACTAAATGCAGCTAAAGCTGCTTCCAACTTAGTTTTGACTTAACCTTTCCCCTTACTGTGTCTGCCCTCCCCAGCAGCATGACTTTTGGAACACCCACAGCTACAAGTGAAGTGAGTAGATGAAATCCTGGCTTCCAGCTGCAAAGCTCTTACTGACCTCTTTAAAAAATATATATAAATAAAAATAAATGGAATTTACCTAGTGGCAGCCATTCAGCACCTTTGAAAATCAGGGATTTAACAACTGGCCAAAGGTCAGAGCAGAAATCAATGCCAGAAAAAGGATGAGACCTCTGTCAGGTCTGACTCCCAGTGCAGCCCTGGAAGCACAAGGTGCTCTCTTCCCAGATATCATGTCACAAATTTTTCTATCATTTCTAAATTGGGGTTTTTTTGGTTGGTTTGGTTTTTTTTTTTCCCCTAGTACATGCTGGACAGGGGAAGAAGTGTGACAATATACTGATAAAGTTGCAAACAAGCATCAGCTCCGTTACCCTGCAGTGCGAGGGAATTTAAACATTCTGGGAAGAAAAATGTCTCCAGGCAGGAGGAAAAAAAAAAAGAAGAAGTAAGTTTTCAAAAACTCAACCTGTAAAAGAAGAGTGAAAAACACAAGCTGTTAAGAGTATGAAAGGTTCAAGAGGGTAGGAGCACTGGTGCCTTGAGATTTTAAGAAGGACTGTGTTGGCTTAATAGGAACTTACCCCATCTTTTTTCCTACTTTGAGAATGGGGAACATTACCTACAAAAAGAAAGAAAGGAAGAAGCCTGGCTGCTTTGAAGGCTGTTAAGTGTGCTCACCTACTGGGGAAGAGAGAAAAGGGAGAACCAGCTCATGAGAGTTGTCAGTACATCAGAAAGTGAGCTGCTGTTAGCTCTGCAAGGCCAGCAGGATTTTCTTGATCTAGTTATCTTGCTAATCCAAAGGTTATATCCTTGTCTTTTGGGCAAATATTACACTGCAGAAACTGTTCCATGGGTTTTTTTTGTGGGCAAGATGGTTAATACAGCAGTGCTGAGAACAGATCTTTGATTAGCAGGATGTAAAAGATTGAAAGCTGTAGAGACAACATGCCAAACCCAAATCCTGTTCATATCAGGATAAACACTAGTTTATTTCAGATTAACACTGCGCTGGAAACCAGCTTCAGCCTTGATACTTGCCATTGCCTTCAGCTGACCAAGTGTTTGTGTTCTCTCTCTCCCCTCTGAGTCCCCAAACAAAAACGCAGCTCATACCTGCCTTTATGTGCTCAAGTTTCCACTTAGAAGGTGAGGGGCTTCAGCTGTTTAGGTTATTGTTGCCTTAAATAAGAAAGCTTTTTTTCTCAGTTTGAGTACAGAATGTCCAAAACCAGGTGGAGCATTGTAGGCACTTTATACAACCTTCGCACACAACTGGTAACACAACAGCTGATGAAGTTGCCTATTACCGTCCATGGAAAGGCTATGCAGGTTGGTACCCAAGGCATTCCTACATAAGGACAGCTGGAAGGACTGTGAAATGCTTTGGTTTACTACATCCTCTGTCCCTCATCACTTCAAAGTCTACAGTAGTGAAGCATTATGAAAACTGAGCTCCTATAAATGGGCTGTGATCCCAAGTCCTCTCAGATAAATACTGTGTTCTGCATCTTAGAAGGACCTTGTGCTGTGGGGTTTCTTCTATGGAACAGAAAAACTATTAATCAATGACCTGGACAAGGGGACAAAGTGTATCCTCAGCAAGCTCACTGATGATACACAACTGGGAGGGCTGGCTGACACTCCGGAGGGCTGTGCCACCATCCAGCGTGACCTGGACAGGTTGGAGAGCTTGGCAGAGAAGAACCTGAGCAATGTGCTCTGGGCAATCCTGCTTTAGCAGGGGAGTTGGACTAGATGATCTCCAGATCTCCCTTCCATCTCTGATGATTCTGTGATTCCATGAGTCCATGATGGTGTGCATACTCTGGGTAATGCAACACGCAGAGTCATAAAAAATGTTTCTGTGTTCAGGACCTGAGCTATCAGCATTTTGATGCTATGAACCGGACCATGAAAAAGACAGAAAGGAGCCTTGGCCATCTGCATAACCTTGGAGACTGGTGGTACCTTACTGCAAACAGCAAATAATGGATTCTTTGAGATCTCCTTATGAATCTGTAACCACTACAACAAGAACAGCGTTTTGTTCTCTTCTGCCAACCTGGATAGGTGCAGGCTACCTGCGTTTTGTGCCAATACTTCATCATTCGACTATGGCTTAACACACACGTGGCGAGAAGGAATTTTTTGGCATTCGCTCTGTGGGCTGGCAGGCTGTCAAGGAATTGTAGGATTCACTGAGTCTGGAAGAGGCTCTGGGCTGACCTGCCACAAGTAAATGATGTTGTTTTCCTTAATCAGTCCACCAGAGCTGGTGTCTTGAGTGTTCTTCATCTAATTTTCTTGGATGCTGGGATCTGACGAATATAATAATGGTATTTTTCACTCATTTGCAGTAGTGCTTTTCTCTCAATGGTATTGGATTACTCCTCAAATACCAAACTTCTTTGGGAAAATATTCACGTATCAGTTTTAGTAATATAAAACTATTATTACTGCCTATCTCCCAGGGGTTTTGTGAAGCTTGTTTAATTGAGGTTTGAACTGTCATTATTTGTGGGACGAGACTATCTATCATTCATGAGCTTTCGAATGAATACCAGTTGGTCTGAGAGAAAAAACGCTGGCAAATCCTAAAAGTTTCATGATTTTCAGTACAAATAATTATTCCTCTAAATATTCATTATGTATAGTTTGTTATTTGTTACTTGCTATTCATTATCCACAGTTTGTCATGTGTTATATATCTGTCTAGAAAATCCAGTCACCTAATCAGGTACCAGAAGTAATAGTATGTGACTTTTATGACAGTTCACCCACCATAAGTAACACATAGAGGAACTTGCACAGTCAAAGGAAACAGTGCATGAATAACATGTAGATAAAATTTGTTTACATGAGCTATTTCATGAATATTTATGAGCTAGAAGCACGTTTGTAGAAATTAGGATCAGAGTGCAGAGAGAAAAGCGGGGCCAAATTTGCTGTAGCTCAAGTTCTACCCAGAATTTATTACTGCATTGGAATTACAGATGGGTGAACTCCAACTTTAAGTTCAGACGAGTTGCACAAGGTCGTGCAGCAAGTTGGTGGGGCCAAGAAGGGAAATGGTAAAGTGGCAGCTCTTCAACCCTGTGTGGCAATGCCTTGGCTGCCTCCCAACCCGTGCTGCTGTGTTGTGATCCCTGCTTGACCACATTGTGGAAGTGCAGTCATCACCACCATCTCATTGCACTCACCTACATGCTGCCCTGGCGATTTCCTCCAGGTTTCCCATCACGGCGTGGGAATGCTCCTCGTGCAGCAAAGGCAGGAGGAGCTGTGGAAGGAAACCATGGACTTCAGGTGCTTTAAATCTGACTTAAGGTCAAGCAAGCCTTGTGGCTCAAATACCACCTATGCTTCCAGCTAGCAGAGGTCCAATCTGTTGTAAAAGACTTGCCACTTAATCCCGTGTGGCTGTAATCATTTCCCAGAGCACTCAAATGGGTGGACGTGGAAGTGGAGTTTCCCTCATGGCCAACACTTTTGGTTTTAATTTTTATTTTTCTTTTTTTGCATGGAAACTTCTTTTTGTTGTTGAAAATATATACAGAACCACAGCTTTTGCACTTGAAGATTTCTCACACATTTCTACATAGCCAGAGGATCACAGGGGATAAAGCTGCTATGCATTTATTTCCTATTTATAAAAGGCATCTTCTTACCCACCAAATCGAGCGGGGACTTAGTTTAAAGGCAGACCAGAGCCTGAGAGCATAAGCAATGAATTAAAATACCTTTTTCTTTCATCTGGCAATAAAATCCTGCCTCATATTTAAAACCACAAATGTCGCACATTTAAAAAAAAAAAGGCTGCATGTTGTACACCGATCAGCTGCATAAATCCTAGCGGCCCTGGAAAATTAATGTTTTGTTTTAAGTAAAGCTGAAGTTACTCATGTTATTTCACTCTATCAATAGCAAGTCCATTAACATTATCTAGTGTCTGCAAGCACACTATTAATTTACCTTGTACTGTCCCAATAGAGGGAAAAGAATTGTTCAAGGCAATGAGGCGTATCCACTTCCACTCCTTGGGACTCCTTACTTCCAAATAATCAATATTAATGTGGTGAAGGGAGGGCAGAGAGGAAAAGGATCCTCTGATTTATCAGCTACAGACACATCGCAGCGCAGTGAGAGTCTGAAGACTCTTTACTAGCTTAACAGAGACTAAATGGTTTATCAAGGGTGGAGGCGCTGTCATAGTATCCACCTCAAGTCAGGATTAATATGATGCTTCGCAGCCAGGAAACTGACAGATATAACTTTCTCTTTCAAAAATGATGCATTCTTGATTGTAGGAAAAATCAAGTGCGTACTTGAAAATACCTACTCACTTCACTCGCTTCAGTATTGGCTTTTTTTCCCACTGGGGAAATACATATTTTTTTTTTACAGAAAACCAATTTTTTTTTTTTTTGCTGATGAGAACTACATTTTGCCTACAGGACAGATGAACAGCACAATGCACAGTTCCTAACGATATCTGAGGCAACTTCGGCAAAGTATGATTGGCAGGAAGTGCAAAATCGCAATATCAGGGAGGGGGAAGTTTTTAAGTAACATGACCTGGATTTTCTTGTTTAAACCACAGGAATAGTAATTGCCACGGAATGGCCTTTTGTCATTTTGACCTCCAGCAAGCAAAAAGTTACTTCTAAAATTGCATTATGATAGCAAATGCTGTAATCTTTACATAGGTTGAAGTCAGAGAGGGTTGGTGAGCACACTGCAGTGATACTAAAACATTTAGTCCTGGTTGTCTACAATAACACATGCTTCTTCTTGAAGATACAGATAACATTCACAAAAAACCCTCAGCTAGTGGGAAAAAAAAGATGACTCAGTGTCAGGAAAACCAGTTTATTTTCCCCATATGGCTAGCAAGAGTAGAACACAGTTCTGTATCGTTAACTCACTACTCAGGTATGAAACACTGGTGCTTTACTTTCCTACTTCCTTTATTAATTATTATACCAAATTAAACTGTAGGATTAATGAATGCCTGAACTCATGCCTCCACACGTAGACTCATTATAAGTGAAAGCACTACTCGGTGCTTGTCAGACTGTCAGGCTTTATAAAGAAGTGTCCCAAAGGTAGAGCTGGCAAGTCCCTCATATTGTCCCTTAAACACTGAGAGCCCAGGGGACACTTCAGAGCCCATGGGAGGACACTTTCAGGCTGGAATTAGAGCACTCAACACCTCTTGTAGGATAAAGACACAATTATGCAATGATGGGGGTGACGATCCAGGCAATGGTGTGGTGACAATGAGGAGGGATGAGACTTTTTCCCTTTTCTCTTCTTTTCTCAGTGCTGGAGAGGACTTGACCCCCGAGACATCTGCCATTTTGTGGGAAGGTTCACCACAGCAACCTGAAGTGGAATATATCTCAGCTAGGTTTAGCTATGTAAAGGTATCTAGGTATCAGTGTGGACTTCTATACAACCTCTAACCAGAGGAAACCCTCTTTATATACAGCAGAGAAAACATGGGCACTTTTAGGATATAGCTTAGCAACTATCTTAAGACATATACGTTGGGGTTAGAGGAACTGCATCCTGTGCTCCGTTCTTTATATCCACCAGAATTCCAATGCAGTCTATTAAGGTTTATTGTCTACTTCTTTTCACAACTGTCCACTGCAAAGTGTGTGCAGCACCTCTTGTGCGCTGGATCACACAACATGAATCTCCCCGTAAATGTATGGCAGGTTTATGCAGACAAAACATGAGGATTTAAAAAAGTGAATCAAAGGGCCATAACTAAGAGTAATGGGATGATATTAAGTGAGGCAAGTGGTACAGTGAGTGTCAGGAAATGCTCCTGGGTACTTCAGGGTCTTGGGCATTGGAAGATGCTCTCAGGGGGATGAACACTACATAATCTGCACTTAAGTACATCTAAAAGGTACAATGCTGCACTCAGTGGTGCCCAGGCTAGATGATATTCTGGGTTTTTACTGCCCTTTATACTAGCTACTAGGGTCTAAATCAACCTATATGACCTGATTTTTCTCTGGGGTAACTTATCTGAGGTTCTCAAAGTAAAAATGAGCCCTCACAAGTAGGAGAGAGTACTGCAACACCTAGGGCCAACACTAAGAAACAACTGAGATTTTAGTAAGAGATAAATTCAGTTTAGTTTGAGGCAATAAATAATTCCTTTTCTCCCTACTTTCATGGAAATTACACCCTAGAAAAGCTCTTCCAAAGGTTATCCATTTACAAATGCTATGTTAACAGTAAAAAACTATCATTAGCTGAGGGCATATATCAAACTTTTCTCACCTGAGTCTAAATATCAAGAAAACAGACAAGACAAAAAATCTCAGTGAGCATATAACGAAGTAAGTACCTATTTAGAACATGTGATTTTAATATGTCAGCTACTGGAAGCATATTTCTTTGCATATTTCTATCACTTCTAATTGTTTCAGTCCCTAGAAAGACTGGTTAGATTTTCAAATACTGCTTTCTGATATGCCTTGCACTTATACTGAGGAGAATTGCATGGTCTTATCCTCATCCTTAACTTTTAAAGATTGTTTTAGATAGGGATGGGTGCATTCAATCTAGGTTTGAAAACTCATGTTTTCAGCACTAACCAGGTGAGTGGAGGAGAAGAGTCACTCTTTCACTGTTCCTTGGAAACAAATAGGAAAAGGCATAAGAGTCAGGTAAATAGAGGTGACTAAATAAAGAATTAGTATGATTTCTTCCAAAATACCAATATACTGGGTTTATAGCCTTACTTTCTGGGAAGTTCTGAAGTAGCAATCAGCCAATATGGAACTGCTTTTAGCTTTTATTTTCATATTCCTGTTTAGAAACACCAAAAAAAGACAAGAACAGAAATCTTGTTTCTTTCATTCTGAGAAGTTCAAAGATTCTGAAATAAGTTAAGAATATACCATGAGATTTACAGAGAAATTTTCTATCTTTGGAACATTCAGGGATTCCAAAGGTGTTGCCAAAATATGTGTGACACCTGTTGAACTGCAAGGAGAAGAAGTGTGAAGGTAACTATGGGCACAGGTTCTTCAGTTCTTCAAAAGTCAATAGCAACAGCATCAAGCCCTAGCTGACCAGAGCTGATTTCTTTTTAGTCATCGTGGGTCTTAATTGGGCAGTACTAAGAATAGTAATCTCTTACCCTCACTGAACAGTAATTTGAGATGTACTGCAGTGTACTTAAGCACATACATGGAAGAGAGTATGAGAGAGAGGTAGTTTGCAGTTGCCATGCTTGAGGGAAACACCCAAATGCCACCTTGTGGTTAACATAACATGTGTATCTGGGACCTAGTTTTATGGAAGAACAGCCATACGTGTTTGCAGTCTTTTTCAGTCAATGACCAGCATGAGGACACCTACCAGAAACTATAGACTCCCTGTCTGAACCTGAAGTGAAGCACTTCCCTCCAGAGGTGATACTGTGACTGCATCTCAGCAGCTCCAGCTATACACTTTGACTCTGCTCTTCCACCTTATGCCCTTGCAGATTTTATCATTTCTTTTTCTCTAAAAGAGCTGACACTCTCTTGGCCTTGGTGTGACACAGAACAGGAGAAATTTCTCCAGCAGCAGTACCAGAAAGGGAAGATCCCGTAATCTTCCCACTTCCTCCCTGCATTTGCAAAGCCAGAAGAGGAGGCAGAGCAAGTAACCTTCTGCCCCTAGTGCAGCAGCCACTGCCTCATTAGCCCAAGTGGGCTCCATCCTGCTTCTTTAAGTGCAAACCTGTGCTTGCATCCTCCTCACAGCTTCTTACCGCCTATTCACATTCATTATTGATATCACCTATCAATAATGCTTTGCACTGCTTCAAGAGTTTGGCCCGTCTGCCGGATCCTGACTTTCAAGTGCCCTTTCCTTCACCTCATTATATTTTTAATGACATATATTTTGTTTCTTTCTTCTCCCTCCTCTGCCTATCCCTTTCCTTGCAAAGGGAGTGACAGAAAGGAGTTGGTTGAGAAAGTGGCAAAAGTACCGATGTCGATGCTTTAAAGCAGTGGCTCCCGCACTGTCCCTCAGTGTATTGTCCATCTTACCAGCATCCAGTCTTCTGGAAGGGCAGCAAAGGCACTCATTTAATGCCCTACTCAAGCATGGCATCTTTCTCAGAACCACCACACAAGAGAGGAAAACCTGCTTGTTTCCTACAGTTTTGCTGCAAATAGCTGGATTTGATCTTTGAAAAGACAGCCCTCTTCATCAGTTTTCCTGGCTTTATAATTTACAATCTTCAGCCCATTTTGTCTTCTACTTGTTTTCCAAATCAGCTGACGTCTTTTTCTTTTATAATGGCTGAGGTAACATCCTGTTACTCAGAAGACACGGCATTGTTAGGATAGTTATTCCTGCAAACAGGATTACACCACCTGCCCAGAGACAGTCCGAGTGCTAAAAAGAAGCAGGATTAGTAAATTATTCTAATATTTGATTTGAAAATCCTTTGTAATTGAGGAACCCAAATGCAAAGGATTCGCCAGCAGAATACTTCCAGCATACATATTTTGAGGCCACAGAGGAAGTTTCTTTTCCCTTTACCTTTTTAACAACTCTGTCCTGACTCCAGTCTAATACAGGATTCTGTCTCTTTCTGTTATTTCCTCTGTCTGCTCGCTCTGTGAGCCTGTTTGGGTCAAAAGCTGCATGTGTTATGTTTCCAGAAACCCAATCAACCAATTATGTCATTTCCCATTATTATAGTTATTTAATTGGATAAGAATAATAAGACAAGAAAAGCAATAGCCAAGCAAGATCCACCTTTCATGTTGAGTGGAGTGATCCCGGTACACTGCTTCTGTCCATCTTTGCCCGCCCAGAGAGTTAGTGGCACTGTCAAACTTTTCAAGCTTTGCCACAGCCTGGAGCCCACAGTAGGTATGAATGCAGTCATTGGTTTTCCAAGCTCTACAAACCACCTTGTAACTCCATCCACAAGTGTGAATTTCAAGGTATTTATAGAAAGAGCCATAATGTGATTTTATATGGCTACAAGAATGATTTACAGGGCACAGAAGTCAGAAGAAACACGAGAGTATTGTGAAGACATTGTAAGTATCTGCACAGAGAAGACAGCAAGTCAAGTGCTCTTATGCTGTCTGAAAGATGTGCACACATAATGCAATTAAGCAGCCATCCTCCAGCTTGGAGACAGTGACTGTATCGCTCAAAGAGCAGATCAGAGCCATGATGAGAGATGCGCCGGATGCTCAGGTGCAGTTGAGCTGCATCTGTGAAATGCATCTCATTGACAGTCCCTTCAGCACAGTCTGTACCTGGATCCAGCAAGGCAACTGGTGAATCCTCTACTGCACACAATTTTACATCTCTTGTAATGCAACAGGATGGCTTTGAATGTTGTCTCCTTCTTGGCCAACCACCAGAAGAGTTTCTGAGACTTAGGAGGGACAGGGTGTCTGTTTTACTGTATCACGGCTGCCCCTTTTTTTGCCTCTGAAAAAGGGGCAGGTAATTTGCTGTCTGGAATTAGGTATCACAATTCCTTGGTTTCAGCACACCAATTAATCCCATTCTCTAACTTGCATGAGGTAAGTCACGGCAAGAGTGTGACTTGATTCAATGCCTCTGGGTGTAGTATAGAATTTATAGATATGGGAACACAAATACAAGGATTTTTGCCTTATCAGATTGATGTCCTCTATGCTCATACCTTTGGAAGAGCTGTGATAATTGAGATAATCCCCATCCCTTAAAGCAGCTTTTTAAGCTGTGATTATTTTGGCAGCACAGCTCAAGTTTTATCACTCACAGAAATGTAGAGGAGGAAAAGGACAAAATGTTTCTTCTTTTTGTTCAGCTTTAACCCAAACAAGCCCAGACCAGTGAAAACAAAAAATATCCCCCTCTACAATGCCCTCCTCTGATTAGTGTCAAGGAATTCACACTTGCTAGCAAGTACCTCTAGAATTGATTTATACACTCAAAAGGTATTCACAAAAAAAAGATTTTCTGAAATGCACAGTCCTGTGCTCTGCAGATGCAACGGTCTGTAACTGGGAAGACCTAAGTCCAGAGCATCACCAGAATATGGGAAATGCAAAACCAAATCCAGGAGTTTGGGGAGTCTTCAGACAAGAAAATTGTCTTTTAGCAAAATCGTAACATTTGAGGTTCATCTTCCTGTATTGAGTCACCTTGCTAACTCAGAGGTAGTTGAGACCTAAGACCTGCTGCTTTCTCTGAATTACCTATTTGCTATTTTAAAATATCTCCTGTCTTTGTTTACTGCTTTTGAGATGCATTCCTTGCCTTGACAATGTGTGGGAGGGTCTAACTGAAGGCTGAAGATTTACTTAGGCACACATATGTCAGGTCTTCCTGACTCTAGACTTAAACTCTGCTCCTGTCATCATTAAAATAAATGTTTATATCACCTTCGATTCTGTCTCCTATATGAGTACCACAGAAGCACACAGTGCATTACTGAAGTATCAATGTGGCACATAGATGAGGGGAAAGTTAAGGCATACTGTGAAAAATTTAGGCACTAATACCCAGGCATGTTGGAAGAGTTATAGCCCTAATGTCAACAGCACTGCACAGGGAGTTCAATACCTAAGAGCAGGACTCACAAAAATCGATGATCAAGGCAAGGTTGTGTCATTATACCTTTTCCTTGTAGGTGCTGAACTGTGGAGTGTGGAAGTCCTTGAAAACCTGCAAGTCAACCCAAACTACAGGCTGGCCTGAGGCTTGCCCCTTCTTGGAAGGTGTTCACTTTATATGAAATCCTTATCTGTGCCACGGTGAAGAGTGTGAAATCTTCTTGTAGCTGGAGCTCATAGTTGAGAGCTGCATCTCAGAGCCTGCCTCACTCGGTACTTTCCAGAGTTTTTTGATAAAGAGCGATTATACACAGAAGCCATTTCCAGGCACATGAGGGACAAGGTGATTTGGAGCACAAAGTTTGGATAAATTGTGAATAAATCAGGGTAAATCCTGCTTAACCAGATTGCTTTCCATGATGAAATGGCAGTTTCTGTAGACATAGGAAGGGTGGGGGTTAAATAATTTACATTGACTTTAGGAAAGTTTTTAACACAGTTTATTAAGTATCTTTGCAGCCATAATGACGATATATGCACTGGATAGGTACACTAAGTGGTGGGTATTCAGTTACCTGGATTATCAGGCTCAAAGGTAGGGATCAACAGCTCAAAGTTTTCTTGGAAGCAATTATGACCAGTGCTTCTTGGATACTGGGGTTGGTAAACTGTCATCTTCAAATGACCTAGGCAGGATGAGCCACCTTGCCAGGGTGTCACCACATTGGAGGATTATTTGATACAATACTCCCTCAGGACCATATTTGACTTGGTAAGATCTTGTTCTCATTTTTAAGACCAAAATTAAGCCAGACATAAGCTAAGAGGTAATGCAGCCAAACAGGGATCCATTAGTCTGGAGTAACAGGCTAACGGGAACCCCATGAAGGTCAAAAAAACTCAACTGAAAACTGTATGCAGGTATCACCCCCTGCAGCAGTACAGGGCCAAGCACATCTATATAGGGATGTAGCTTATTCTTGGGGGTGCCTCTGGACAATGGACTGAACTGTACACTGATCTGCTGTAGTAAGAGCATAGCCCATAGATCAACACAAGTAATTATTCCCTTTCTATTTGGCAGTTGTAGGACTGCACCAGGAAAACCATGTCCAGTTTAGGATTTGCCAGTACAAGAGAGAAATTGCGACTTCAGACTTTTGAGAAAGTTTCAGAAACAAAATTTCCTCCGGAGTTTAATGCCAGGATAGCAAAATCATCTTTTTTAGACCTAGAGCACCTCATCCATTCTCTTTTTAACACAGTACTCCTGCATTTACTTACCCAGACAGCTTTGTTACTCTTTATTATGCTGCAGTGAAGACAAACAGTATGTAGTTGGCTGGTGACATATGACTGGAGGTTGTGCACTGAGTCGCTTTGGCTTGAGATAGCCGGCAAGCAAATAGCAAAAACCAGAATCACTGCCATATTGTAAGACTGAATCTGTGTGGGCATTTATAGGAAAAGTTTTAATTGGTATTTTCACCTCCCTATCCTGTTGGCTTTTTGTTTTATATGAGCTTTTTCCTCCATTGTCCCTAGTGGTTGGGTTTTGTTGTTGGCATTTTTTTCCCCATCACTATATCTTATCATTCCACCACTCGGCTTGCCACATGAATTATTAATACTGTTTTTATGTTAAATGTCCCTGCCTCACACATAATTTGACCTTACTTACTGAACGAGTAGCTGTGCTAACCCCTCAGGATACTCTTGTCTATGAAACATATTTCTTCCTTGTGTTTGACTTAGCCAAAATTTAAAACACTTTGAACACAGTCACATGGCTTTTTTGTGTGTGTGTGTGGATTAGCTCTTTTTCATTAGGGAATAAGAAAAGAAAAACAAAAACCCTGCTAACCTTTCTGGAAGCTAATTACAGTTTTGGTTGCCAGTGATTATCTGTGTATTTTCATAGTGCCATCTATCCTTGAGCACACTGAGAGAATGAAGAAATTAAAACTTGCCTTCTGCTACATTTAAAATATGACTTGGTCATCAGGAACAATCAGTGTAACCTTCAAATATGGTTTAGGAGGGAGCTGTAACTTGTATTCACTCCAGAATGATTGGAAAATGTCTCAGTTTATCAAATTGGCTCTCAATTCAGCAAAATGTGTTCTTATACCTCTTCCAACCTGGTAAAATTTTAATCCTGTACTGTGCTCAGCAGGAACAATTTTAGACACCCGCTGTCTCAATCATAACTGCCACCTTCTTTCCTGTAGGGAGTTCAGGTTTTTTTCCATGGAAAACTTGAAAGGTAACTCCAAAGTCTGTACTGAAAAGATGTATGTTTACCAATGGTCTCGTGTACTTTCAGGGAGAAGAACAGATGTCAGACATTTTAAAAGGCAAATGTTTGCTAACAATGATCCATTATAGAATAAATAGTTAACAAGCAACATAAAATATTCATCGAGTTAATAATTAGCAATATAGCTATTCTGATGACCATTGAAATATCCTTTTGCTTTCTGAACCCTGATATACTCTTGCTTCAATAGTATTCTATGGCAAGGAGTTCCACAACCAATTAGGATTATATTTCCTTTTTTGAGTAGTAGTAGTATCTCCAGTTTCAACTCTCCTGTCTGTTCCTGAACTCTTTGCTGCGTCTCCCTCGTCTCCTTGCAAAAATAAACAATTTCAGTCTTTTACAGTTTTCAAGTTTTCATTACTTGAGATATTCCTTTCTTACTGCACTTATTTTCATCAATACCTGGATCCTTACAGAACTGTTTGTGTGGAACACTGAGCAGCGCTACAGGTAGGATGAGTCTTTCACTCCAGGTGAGTTTACAGCCACTGGCTTCTAGTTCTGCTTTGTCTTTCAACCATTTTCGATTGAAGAGTGTGCACGGAGCTCACTTTCAATAACTTCCATCGCTCGGGTTTCAGAAGAGAAATAGAAGACAAACAACATCTCGATCCTTTCTGTTGAGCTGTAACTTTGGAGATACTTCTTCTTGAAATCTGTCCTGTCATGGGTAGGGGAACTCTGTCAGTCTGGATTGTTGTCAGAATTTACTTTTTTGTTTTCTTTTCTTTCTTTTTTTTTTTTTTTCTTTTGCTTTGGAACTTCTGCTTAACAGCATATCATGTCTTACTGTCTTATTGTCTTATCTCGTTCAGTCCCATTGAAATAGGGCCTCTGTCATCTGGAACCCAGAGAATATACACCTGTGTGTGCTTTCATGGGTGTTGCATGAGCACTTAAAGAAGGGAATCGTCATATCCTCTGTATTGCTTACCTTTTGCCAATGATGTATATAATATATTTTATTTTCATATAAGAATATAATTGATTTATACATATACATTATTCAAGCTGCAAAAGGGTAGGTTTAGGCTTGACATTTGGAAAATATTCTTCACAGAAAGAGTGGTCAGTCACTGGAATCTTCTGTCCAGGAAGGTGGTGAAGTGACCATCCCTGAATGTGTTTAGATGTGGGGTTGAGGGATCTGGTGTAGGGAAGAACTTTGTAGAGTAGGGCTGATGGTTGGACTGGATGATCCCAAGTGTCTCTTCCAACCTGAATGATTCCATGATTCTAAACAAAGTCGTCACATTCTCACGGTTGTATCCTTAGGTGGAAAACTTAGTTTTAACTGTGAAACAACAAACAGCAATAACATTTATACTGATTAGCTGACACAATTTATAAATACTGGATAACTATCATTAGGACTAATTGTTAAAATTTGGTCTCATTTATAACTAGTCAGAATGGTATTTATGTGCTACTATTTTGAAGAAATTAACTGTTTCTTTCTTATTATCATCCATTTGAAAAAAATGGCTAGTTAGAATTTAATTGTACTCTTACCAATTTTTAATTTTTCACTGGTAATCAAAGTTTGTTTAGACTCTGTTATCTCTCCCTGACACTTGCCTTACATTGCTTTCAGGAGAGCTGCATTCTGCAGTCTTATCAGAATATATTCATTGCAAGAAATATAATAGAGTTTTTCTTAATAGACACCTTCAGTGTGCAAATTACTTCCAAATGCCTTAAAACTTGTCAAATTTAATCTTCCAGTTGCACAAGCAAAAACAGAAGGAAAGAGATAGTACAAGACAAATGATTACCATCACAACTTTTACAGTAGATGCTTAAAAGAAATAAAGTCAATTAATTTAAATGTCAGTATAAACTTATTGTCAGGTTATGTTCTTAAGAATTTTACTTTACCCATTCAAATGTCGGTCTTGAAGTAACATCGCTGTAAAATATTATGTACCTGAATCTTCCTTATGAGATAAATCTGGATTGCATTGACACTGCTATACCAAATAAACATGTACTTGAGAGCATTTCCTTGCTCTGACATTGGCATTTGCTGAGTACAGGTAGGAACTGTAAGTCTATCCAGGTTGAAAACCATTTGGGCATAAGTATTTGCATGGCTGGATTGTCAATACCTGTTGGAGATGAGCCAAACTTCTTCCATTTCTTTTTCTTTCTGTCTTTATTTCTCTATAATGAAAGAGAAAATACCAGGCAACAAAACAGTTAGCCTGAAAAACAGCAGTGCCTTTTTAGTCATCTTAATATCTCTTAGTTTCCATGAGGAAAAAAATATGTCTCTTTCAGCATATTGAAGTGAAATGGGCAAATCCTTGCCACCCACAACTCATTGACACAGGTAGAACATCCACTGACACGAGGGCTGGATTTTAGATCTAAGGACTAGAGGCAACTATTATCTAGAGTAGTACCAATAGTATTATTCTTGCATTTATATCAAATAACATCAATGTGTGACCACCAGTTCCCCATGGAGGTAAAGCTCTTTGATCATTTGTGATTAATGCACAAGACAGAAAAGATCTAGTTTATAATGTTCCTCTTGGCTCTGTTTATTTTAATTACAAGGTTTTTTGGCTTTTTGGCTTCTTTCTTTCCAAATTGCTAAATTGCTGTTGTTCCTATACATTCATGTCACAACTAATAAACTTTGGTGTTACCATTCCTACATTTAATAGAGTTTTCAAAGTAAATTAATATACTTTTGTGCTAGTAAGATTATTCAATTTAGCGTCCAAATTCTGCTGTGAACTTTAATGAGCTTAGCAGGCAGGATCCTGCAGGGGAAGCTGGCAAGACACTGCGTGGAGCCCTGTTGTTTGCTTGGCTCTGGCAAGTCACTTATCCATTTTTCACCCAACATCTGCCCATCTTGTGTAGTCAGCTGGCAAATTCTTCTCCTGTCATGGCCAGTGCCAGCAGAGCAGTGCCGTAGCTGGCAATTATTGGAAGACTGAATTGGGGCATAGAACTGTGCTAAGACTTTGGTACAAAACCAAGGAGTATACAGTGGAAGGAGACAAGGCTAGATGTTCTTTGTCTTTGACCCCCTCAGTCTGAATTAGTCAATAGCCAATATCACAGGATGTTTAAAGACCACATTTCCCTTTCAGGGGGCTGCCCTGAAAGCAGGTATGACCCCAGCAGGTCCTTTCACCCACACACTTTGGGTTCACCTTGGTACCTTCACCTTGGATAGAACATCCTCTCCAAATCAGACTGACATATGGTATCCAGGCAGGCTCTGTGAACCATCTTTGTTTCACCATTTTTGCTCCACCGAAGTGTTAGTCACTGCTGCGGTTGTTGGCTTTGTGTTTAAATCATACTGTTTCCATGCATGCATCTGTATTCTAGACAGACAGGGAGACTGAGAAAGAGGCAGGAAGTTTTACTCTACCTATATAAATGCTCTAAACACCTCAGCACAGTGTGTATGCTGCTGAACAATGTATTATTTAAGCTGTGATTTGATCGCGATCACTGCCAGTTACCCAAATCCAATATAAACTCATTTTCTGCTCTTTTTCTCCTATCTTCCCCCTCTTCCCTGCTCCTTCTTTCTTTAGCACCCCTGGCATAGAATACATATTAGAAGTGAAATATTAACAGGAATCTTGTGCCAGAAAAGCTCAACTCAAGAGAGTGTGCTGGGGGACCCAATTTTAATTTCCGCAGATTCTGGCATGCCATACGATACTAGGTCAACCAGTAACATGCAGCCCAGTAGCCTACTTTGCATTAACAAGGACATTTAAACTGCCCCTTAAATGTTAAAAGAAGAACCAATTTGCCTGATTTAACAGACAAGTGGCAAATGTGTCAGTATGCAGTGTCGAAAGACAGCTATGATTTGTAAATCCCCAGTGAAATAGGCTTTCCCCACAAGCTTTAGGGAAGTTGTTGATGTGGTAAAAAGCTCCAGGTTTTGATTTCATTACAGTTAAGTCTTATTTTAGGTATGTCCAAGTTTATTGTGGTTTTATCATCCAGACAGGATGTTTGTTACATCACAATGGGCTTAGATCATGCAATAACAAATTGGCTTCTGGCAGTACTGCTGTAGGCCTGAAGTCTAATTTTTTCTGAAAAATTCTGTTATACTAAGCTTTGAATGGCTAAATTAAACCTAGAGACTACTTTGGATCTATCAAACGACACTGATGTTCTGCACCTCAAACATTTTCTATTCAGAATACAAAAATAGAAAAGGACACACAACAAATGCAAATCATCGTTAGAAATTACTGATTCCCAGTTAATACAATTTAAACACGGCACCAGCTGTGCTGATGGTGGATCAGTCAGGGGTTTGGCACTGGAGACCAGATGGACAAGTAACGTGGAGGTCAGTCTTCTCAGTCTTGAAAACCCCATTGTTTCTTTCCCGTCTTCCTAACTGAAGCACTTGCATCTTTTCTTCCATTTGGCCATAGGCCAGCTCTGTTCTACAAAAAAGTCATCTGTTATAATATGTCCTAAAAGTGACAGGGGCCTTCAGGAATAATCAGAAAAAAAGATATAGCAAAGAACAATGGAGGAATATTGCACTTTCTGTACTACTGTACTGATGTCACCAGAAGACAACGCATATCCTTTTGCTACCCACTTGGAAGAATGTTGTCCCAGCTTTGACTGGGATGAAGTCACAGAGTTAATTTCCTTTGTAGCAGCCCACATGGTGCTGTGCTTTGCAATTGTGGCTAAACCAGTATGGATAACACAGCAGTGCTTTGGCTATTGCTGAACAGTTCTTGTGCATGTCAATGTTTTCTCCCTCTCTCTCTTCCCCCCATCCTCTCAAATGAGCAGTCTGGGGGTGAACAAAAGATTGGGAGGGAACGTGTCCAGGAGAGCTGACCCAAGCTGACCAAATCGTTATTCCATAATGTATGGCATCACAGTCAGCAATAAAACTCAGAGAAAGAAGGAGGAAGCAGGAATTTCAGAGTTATGGCACTTGTCTTTCCAAGCAGCTGTTACATATGTTGAGGTCCTTCTTCTCAGGAAGCAGCGAGACATCTGCCTGCTGATGGGAAGTAGAGAATTAACTCCTATTTTTGCTTTGCTTGCACACAGAGCTTTTTTTTTTTTTTCTTATTAAACTGTCATTATCTTGCCTTCCTTCACTTTTTCCCAATATTCCCTCAGACAGGTGAGTGAGGAAAAGGCCTCAGTAGAGGTCAGTATTTGGCTACTGGCTGAGGTCAGCCCACCACAAATAGTCTTATAAAATAGAAAAGTTATGACTTTTCTATTGATGTAGAGGGAGAATATGCTGGGCAAGAGCAGAAAACCTTGCATGTTGCCTTTTGCCTAACACACCTTATATTATGTTTCCAATATTAATTGTTTTTCCAAACACAGTGCATGGGGTTGGGACCCAATCTAAGGCAATTGCATTTGGAGATCTGCTTCTTAATGTCCAGTTGGTTCTTACTGTAAGATGGTGATTTATGGGGCATGTTCAAACACCTAAATCTGAGTGTCTATTGACATCTGAGATGCAGGAGGGTAGGTTGCCTGGTCTCTAAACACTGGTCCAGAAGGGTCTGAGTATCTTTGTCAGCCCCATATGCCTATGCTATCTCAAATGCCTACATACTTGCCTGAGAACGTCTGAATACCACCACTACCCAATATAAGCAGAGGGGAAGATCGTATTAGCTCACCCTAGAGTGGCTGATCAGCTGAATTGTTCTCTGTGTTGACCAGAAAGCATTTGTTAACCATCCATGCAAGTGGATGTCTATAGACAGGTATCTGGTGGCACCTGAGACATTCAAAGTTACCCAGGAACTGATGACATAGAAATTCTAGGAGCTTCATGACCCTTTGGAGTGACAGCCAGAGGAAGAGCAGGGTGCACTAGGTGTCTTGTGCCATTGGAGATGACAATCAAGCAACTGAATTGAGACTCTCAAGTCTTGAGTGATTGCAATGAAATCTTAGACACCAAAAGCAGAGGTAAACATCTATTTGTAGACAGTTATAAGCAGGAGTCTTAAACTTAAACTGACTCTTGCCTGGTAAGGACAAGAAAAGGGTGCCCACGACTGATAGGTGGCCTGTGCCATCTCATATGCAATTCTGCTCCATTTCCAGCTGCTGCTCCAGGCAAGCGCTGGCATCCCACAGGTTCTGTGTAGCAGCTGCCAGCCCCGTGAAGATGTCTCAGCTAGCTGTGGGTGTTGTAAATGGGACTTGACACCTCTGAACAGGCAACTGACTCAAGCCTCAAGATTCATTCAAAGAGTCTATGAAACAAAAAAGGAAACTCCAACACTTTGGTGTGTTATAAAATGCTATCCTTAGAATTTGCATAACTGCAAATAATAGAGCTAAAATGTCATTTGCCTATACTTGCTGCGGTTACCTAAAAAGTAGTCATCACATAATCATCAATAACTGAAGGAAAAATTCTGTTGTCTAAAACCTGAGAGCAGTAAGTAATGCTAGAAGAGCCTGGGTATAATTTAATGAGTTTTTCTTTATTAAAAACAAACAAAAAACCAATACAAACAAACAAACCTCCACCAAAAAAAACCAAACCAAACCTACTGTGAACTTCATAAGGAAAACAAGAAATAAGCAAACAGATGCCATGAAGGGGATAAACTCCATGTACGATGAAGGGATGTTAAGTCGAAGAAATGAGAAACCAGACTGGCAGCTCTCTGGCTGAATCTCTGAACTCTTCAACTGAGAAGACTTCAGAGTTCATGTTTTGCTTTCAGGAGTGTGCCTAACTTTCATTAGAGCACGTAACATTGGCAATATTAGCTGGATTCCACATAAACTCTTTTTTTAACAAAGCTTTCTCCATGGAAATTTTTGCTATGACCCACCAGGGCTTTATTTGGTGCAAATGGATATTAAGTTCTATTTTTTTCCAGAGAGTTCACACTGATCAGTGGCACCTCCCCGGGTGTATTTCATTCATACTCTACTGAAAGGTTGGTTACATCTTCACATTGACATTTACGTGACACAAAGGTCTTGTCCTTTATTATGTTCTTTGTTCACAGTGTAAACATAACAGTTGTGCCTTTCCTAAATGTCCTTTTTTTCCCCTGGAACATATGTAAGGGGGTCTGGAGTTGACAACATGTGACACCTGGTTGGTGTCACCTTCTCAACAGCATGGAAATGGTCACGGGAACTCTTCAAATTCATTTAAGCCCAAACTGAAACAGACTTATGGAAAACAGCTTTAAGAGTTCCAGTTTGAGCCCCCTCTGCAAAGAGGAGAATGGACCTATTTTGCTTTGTTGTAAAGAAGAATAGGAACTACACAGGTTGCTATGTCTTGGAGGGCACAGAAACAAAGGGGTAAAGAGTGTTGGCAAACTTAGAGTGTGACTAAATCTCAGACTCTCTGTTAACAATTCATACAATTCCTGAAATAACTTGTGGGGCTTGGATTTTTTACTGATTGTACATGATAACAGGAAAAGATAAAAATCACAGACTCTGGCAATCTCTAGTATCACAAAATCTTAATAAAAAGTGAAGGTGGGGATCTTCAAAGGGTAAACTGGTAAATTTGATCAATATCCGTGGAGTTATACTAATTTACAGCAGTTGATGATCTGCCTGATGGAATCTACAATCTTTCACCAGTGGCAGATGAAAACGGTGCTAAATATGAAAAAAATATGCAGATCAGTTACCGTATATTTAAAGAGGTTTTTAAAAGGCTGTTGCAATTGTAGCTGTGATCTCCTCCTGTTTCTTACTGTGTAATCCCACTGGAAATCTTATTGGGCAGGGCTCACATTTCTACCTGTGAGCCTCTTTCTACCCATATTTGAAGACAAAGTAAAACGATGTAGTGATCCATCATTGTAACTCCTAGCTAGTATTAATACCACTATTACAGATTGTTCCTAATTAAGAGGGAAGATTCATCATTCCAATAAGCTACAAAAGCCAAAAAGAGGAGCACATAAAGAGAAAAATCTAGTTAAACTTGGAATCTACTTGTATGTTTCAAACAAAGCAGGAAAAAAACAAAGAAACAAACAAAAACCCAACCAAACCAAACCAAACAAAAACCAGAAAAGAAAAGTGAGCCCTGCAGTGACTGAAAGTGAGAAGTCTCATTTCTACCTTGCAACCGAGACGTCAGGTCTCAGTCCAAGGTGCTTTAGAAATAGCTGTGATGATAAATGACTAAAGCCCGTGTCTGTAAAAGAAAACCTCACAGAAGACTAAGAAGCTGGTTTCAATACACAGCAGATTCTCAGAAAACTGATTCTTTAGGAAATACCCAGACAGCTCTCTGTTTAAAAAAGCAATTGTGGAAAGAATGCATGTTTGTATAAAAGAGCCTGGCCTCAGAAAGGTGCACCTAATTGAGCTGAAGGCAAGACAAAGCATGAGAAGCAAGGTCTTCCTTACAGGAGCACACTGACTGATAGCACGTGATGATAGTGTTTGTTTGTCTTTTCACAGGATCATAGAATCATAGAATGGTTAGAGTAGGAAGGGACCTTCAAGATCTTCAAGATCCAAACACCCCGCCATGGGCAGGGACACCTCCCACTAGAGCAGGTTATTCAAAGCCCTATCCAGCCTGGCCTTGAACACCTCCAGGGATGGAGTATTCACAGCTTCTCTGGGCAACCGGTTCCAGTGCCTCACCACCCTCACAGGAAAGAATTTATTTCTGGTATATAATCTAAATTTCCCCTCTCAAACTTGGAAACTCAGTAAAGAATGGAAGGCATGACACACTAGTCCCACAATTTGCTGCTATCTTGCTTGAAAAGACAGCAGCAAATAGCTGCTTATTACAATATTTTCCTGTGCTGCTTTACAGGCAGAAACTTCTTTACTGTGACACAGGATGTGTTTATTTGTTCCAATTCCCCTTATGATGCAGTCAAGGGTAACTTCCTCACCTTGTGAGCATGTGAACAATGAAACAGCCACCTCTACAAGAAGATCCACGTCCCATAGCCTTCTCTATGTCTGACTTCTCAATTGACACTCACATCTGGAAAAATGCTTTCATTCAAGAAAAAGTAATTAATTAATATTTATTTTTTTTTAAATCAGATTTTCCCATGGCAGATTTTGAGCTTTTGATGAAAACTTGAAAATATTTTGACTCTGAAATGCCACTTCAGTGCATTCCTGGTTCATCCAGTAATCACAGCTCTTAAAGAAGAAAGGGGACCTGAGAAAGCATGAGTCATTGCCATAGCCAAACAGCTATGTGTCATCTGAAGCTGGAAACACAGGACAGTTTGAGTTTGAGACACTTCCATGAACTTTTCACTGAATGTTCATTTTTGCCTTTGAAACAGTATCCAGAGTGGTTGAATTGTTGGCCAGAAAGGTTATAGATGTAAACACTCATTCACTGCAGGTCAGCTTGTCTTTTCACAGTGGAACTGATCATTTAAAGGTGAAGTGTATTTTTTGCCACTAATCTGCTATCCATTCCATTCATTGCATAGAACAGAACTTAATTTTCACTTTCTTTTGCTCCACCATTTGAGGCTATTGATCTAAAACCTCAGTATTTTTCTTACCTTCCCCTTTTCTAGTTTTGATAGATCCCACATACCAAACAGATACTAGCTCCATTCTGAAAATAGTATTTATTATGGTATAATTCCACTGATAGTTATTTATCTGTAAATAACCTTAAGAACTTTTTATTCCCCATTGCTTGTTTCTACCAAGAGGCAATGCTGCCTCTTCACCTGTACTGAGAAAAAAAAAATGCCAGTGTTGCTATGCAGTAAAGCAGAACATTAAATTGCTTTCAAAAACAACCTAAAAAAGTCCATGAACTTCTGGAGTGGTTTTGTTATTAAGCTGTGCCTGCCAGCCTCTGCCAGCACTCTAGTTTAAGACCAGTTCAGTGTTTATCAGCAATAATGAGACAGAGACAGTACTGTAACTGCAGTGGGGGCTGCAAACAAGCAAAAGACATTGAAACTTCTTAAACTGAATCTGAAGGAGGTTGTTCTCCTATTCTACACTCTGCAAAAGTGTGAGACCTGCCCTGAACAATGTCAGAGTAACAGTGACAGGAGAAAGAGAACCAAGCTGGCATCCTGTGCTTTTCTTTGTTCAGCCACAACCTCTCTGCCTTAAAACCAGGGTGTTTTGTCCAATGTGTTGCTTCTGACCCAGACTCCCAGGGCATATTTGGTGGTGTTTCTTGGAAAGCAAGAGGAAATGGAACAGTAGGCACTTCAGGACTGTGAAAAATAAAGGCAAAAGCAACATCTGCTTCCTAGAATTGTTTCTTGCGAGGTTTAAATCTTTAGGCACTGGCTTCTACACTGTGTGGCTGATAGCTGCTCAGGATGGTGTGGCATTCATGGTTGATTAGAGCAGCACTTCAAGAGAATAAAAAACCCAATTAGTGTACCAGCACTTGATTTTCAAATCCATCCAGATGCAAGACTTTGGGAAGAAGAAATTTAGATTCCTTCACATGGTGCAACACAGGAAAAGCAACAGCTGAGCACCTGCGTGCATGTACGCACCCACTGGATATTAAACCTCAGCACCCCTGTAGTGTGCAGGTTTGCTTCCTTTGCCATCAAGAGATGAAATGCAAAGAGCCAGGTTAGGCTGGACATTAAGAAAAAATTCTTCACAGAAAGAGTGGTCAGTCACTGGAAACAGCTGCCCAGGGACGTGGTGGAGTCCCCATCCCTGACTGTGTTTAAGAGTAGATTGGATGTGGTGTTGAGGGATCTGGTGTAGGGGAGAACTTTGGAGATTAGGGCTGATGGTTGGACTCAATGATCCCAAGGGTGTCTTCCAACCTAAATGATTCTATGATTCTGTGGCTCTTTAATTGTATCCAAAGGGACCAGCTTCCCTTACTTGGAGATGCCCCTCTTCATTTGAGAGAGCAGAGGATTGATTTACAGTGTATACATGTTAGAGTAACATGAAATGAGTCATGGGCCTAGTTTTTAGGAGTGGAACAATTTTACTTCCTGAGACCATGTAACTTATAATCCATAAGTGGCACAACAGAGTACCTCAGCAAGCTGCTTCTTCAGACACTTGCAGACTTAATTCTGTTCCTTCTGTATGGTTTTGTGAGTGACTATCTCTCTAATCTATCACCATTTATGAAACACCACAGTTCTAAATCCTGAACAACTTAATTTCCTACAGGATATCTAAACTGAAATGAAGATTGTTCTTTGTATATAAAACCACACACAGGCATTATCATGTTATCAGAAAGAGCTCAAAGAAATTAGCAGGACAGAGTTTTTAAAGCAAGGCAGAGAACATTAGTATATAGCTCACAAACACTTAGGGATTGAAAAGAATCTCTGGCTTAATTGCTTGGAAATAAATTTCCAATTAATTAAGAAAAAAAAAGAAGATGAGCCAGATAAGGATTCTCAATTTATAATCCTGAAAACTGAAATTAAATCTCAGTCATTAAACTCATGTAATGTCCCTGCACCTAATTATGATTTCCCTAGAATTCCTCTTAAATTTATATCTCGCATTATATGAACTTAATGGCCCTCTTATAATTGGAGAAGATGTAAACTTACCCTTAGCACTATGCATTGGACAAATACTCAGTGAGAAGACTACTGCTCCCTGTTCAGTGTGAGTAATAAAGCAAAACTGCACTGAAGAGACAGGGGGAGACTGTCAACACCTGAAAGACCATTAAAACTACAAGGGATATCCTTTTTAACTTCCTTTCAGATTGTTATTATCCATTACGCCGACTATTATCCTAAGAAGGAAAAAAAAAAAAAAAGAGAGAAAAAGAAAAAGAAAAGAACTTTTGGTTAAAATTATTTTATTAAAAGTATAGTGGTTTCTCTCTGAAACACCAGTCTTGTCTTAATAATTTTCTCTAACCTTTCCTGATTAGTTAATCTAAGCATAATGTTATGGAAAATCAACCTAAACAAAATCTCATATAGGCAGAATGCAGGAACCTTAAGTTCTGAGGTGTACAAAGCCCATGTGCACGAGTGTCAAAGCTTTATCACGCAGCCAGCAGAGCTTTTGGATAACCCAAACTCCTGATATATAGGAGCAAACAAAGCAGCTGCTAAAGGCAGCACATAGCAATGACTTTATCTCCCATCTGCAAAATACACTTGGAACTCCATTTCTTCCCCAGCTCCTCAACATACCTGGTAGGCATTTCATGGGTGTCAGCCCCACTAAACTGTTGTTTAATTCTTAAACTAATTTTTAAAAAATTATGTCTGACATCCTTTTGGATATATCTGCTTAATAATGGGGATTCCATGGCAAACCTGGGAAAACTGTGTTAGGGCTTGAGTAGCCTATTAAAAATTGGTCCTATGAATTAGGTAACTTCAGACCCACGTTAATGACTTGTGTGTATGTGCAGGTGGGTGGTGGAGCTCCATGAAAAGGCTGGGGTGGGATAGGGAGTGAGAAGGGAGAGGAAAAACTGCAATATCTATAAGCAACAGAAAAATGCAAATGTGAAATCACAAAGGCTCTTGTTTAGCTATTGAGAGATTCTAGCAGGATTTGTGCTCCCAACAAGACAGTTGTCTGTAGGATAAATGAGCCTAGAGAGACACACATTTAAACTGTGAAGAAAAATGGCAGCCACGTAACCACAATGAAAAAAATATGCCCCATAGAAATGATGAAAGTAGAACTCAAGCTAAGATTTTCAAAGGAGCAAAGTAAAGAAAGAGTCTAGTTCCTTTTTTTTGTTCTGATGGTGTTTTATTGTCCCTGTGGTGGGACATGAAAATCCTTAAAAGAGAGGTAAGAGATAAAAGATTCCCACCTTGTTATGATCTCCACAAGAGCCAGTGAAAAGGCAATCTATGTACCTACAGGAACCGCCCCAGGAAGACCTCAGTGAAGATGAGGGGGCAGGAATCAGTGTCTCCAGGGCACTCTACTGACCCATCGCTGCTGGTGGACTTCAAATCCTAATGACGCTTACTTTGAGTTCAGCTGTTTGGAACATGTTTGAATGGGTCATCTAATCTATTTCAGACCAATCCCATTCCAGGTCTTATAACCCCTTTTTTTCCAGCTGTGATAGTATTCAATATGCCCTGGTATATTTGACATCAATCTAGAGCAAGAAAACTACAAAACCCAAATGAGAGCTCTCCACTACTGCCTTTTTTCCTAAGAAAGGAACATCACAGATGTCCATCATAAAATATATCCATGGAATAAACCACAGTGGACCATTTTTTTAATGGTGGCAAGGCCATATGGAGTTAGCAACGAGAACAGTTTGTCTTTTCTGTATTTTGGAGTCTGAAATTGTTGCTACTTGTCCAGTTCACCTGGATGCTGACGAGCGCTAAAGACAGAATGAGGACTAGTGACATACTGCAGGGAAGTAGCAGAAATAGGGACGTACAGTTTCTGTCTCAACTCAGCGGGAAGATGTCAAGCCATTTCACATGTTTTTCTGGATCTTGGCTATGCTTCTTGGGTGAAAAGCAGCATTTTATGCTTGACAATGGCAGATGTTGCAANTGACATTAGTTGCTCATGATTTTCTTGCAAAATGAGGAAGGAGATAGGTGAGACTCACAAATTTGCGATGGAGAACTTTTAAAGACACCAAGAGCTTCTCAGTAAATCAGTGGATGGAGCTTAAAGAAACAGTGATGGATGGTTTAAGGCTGCCTGAAAAGCCTTTGCAGATGTGTACGATCTATTCAACAGAGCAGGATCCTCAATTCAATAAGCTGAACATGCAGTTTGGGTTCATTATAGACTTAAAAGATTAGTTGCAGAATAAACCTTTCTATGCAGCCCTCAGAGTCTCTCCATGCCTTTTTTTGTGAACAACATGATCAGGGAAGAAAAATGTGGTAAGAGGATATAGCAAAAACAAATGTACAGTGCTAAACAAACAAATGAATCTTCACTCCTACCCAGAAGTAAAGCACAGTCATCTGGTTAGAACCTTTGTCCTGGTTTGAGCAAATTTTGGAACTTGTTTGTATTCATGCTCTTTAATAGAGGCATCTTTTGTGTCTGGGGAGCAGAAGAGTTTTGTCAGACGCCTGGCCTGAATCTGTAACTTTCTGTAGGTGTTCTAGGGGGTATAGAGGGACTGCACTCCCCATAAAGGCGCTGTAGTTAAACTCCCAACATCAGACAGGATGAATTAGGGTCATGGTGAATTTGGGAGATTTCACAGCAAGACTTTCTTTTGACTCTCGTTTGCCTGGACGAAAAGGATGGCAGATGAAAACAGAGGTCAGAGCTTCACAGACTGATATCAGCAAAGATCAATTCTTCTTCTTTCAAACATGTATTTTAAAACACAAATTCTTTGAGTGTCTTCAGCTTAGTTACTGTCTGTGTAACTATAGGTACTGTGAAATTTATTTCTCATTTTTAAAAATTCCTGTAGCATAGCAGAATATTTATCCTAAAGCAGTTGTAAGCTGTTTACTTCTAGATGTGCCTTTCTGCAGTTTCTGGCTGCATTTTGATTTGGAATCCATTTCTAATTACATGCTTGCTGAGGAATTTCTTGATGAGTAATTTCTTTCAGTTTTGTTCGATGTAACACCGCATATTTCCATATTGTGAAGCAGAAGATAGCTGCCTGTGGTTTTCTCTACACAAAAGAAAAAAACCCTCAGGAAGCAAAACAAAACAAAACAAAACAAAGCTATATTTTCCTGTCTTTTTTTTTTTATTTTTTTGAACTGGTGTGGTCCAGAGATCTGCTGTTGTAACTGGGAAAACTGGGGCATTGATTATATGGTATCATGACCCAGCTGGATGGGGAGAATGGAAAAGAAAAGGATCAATTTGAACAGTGCAAACCTCTCCGCTGCATCCAGTGGCTGACTGCTTGCACTACTAGAGGCATCCACTGACACAAATTAGGGTTTTGTGCACAGCTGTGGTGAAGGACGCCTGCTGGAATACCTGAAATTCTGGAAGTCCCACCATAACAGCACAAGGACATATGGTCATGAGCTTTGTCTTTTTAACACTTTTGTTACTTCTCGAACAACTTGATATCAGCATCTACTTTAAAAACAAAACCTGTCTTCTCCTTAACTTACCTCCTTCCTCCCCACAAAGGATACAAGGATACAGTGCTTTCAGTTCACAGAACCATAGAATCATTCAGGTTGGAAAAGCTCCTTGGGACTAGCGAGTACAACCATCAACCCCATTCCAGTTATGACCAGAGGGAAGTGATGTTCTCTTTCCCTTTCCAAAACACATCCCAGGAGCAATTTCAGTTCCAGGCGGTGTGTGAACAGTGGCAGAGAAGCAGTTAACTCAGCCAGTCCTCCAATAACCAGTTGAATAAATGGTCTGGCTGCAAGAACCAGTTGAATCCCTCAATCTGTACCAATATGAATGCTACATATAAGGGAAGAGGAGGCTGTGTTTANAATCTTTAGTCTGTTGACATAAAAATTTCATTAACCAGTATCATTAACACAGTTTATACCATTCCATACCCATGCACACATCCAGACAACATAGTCTCAGTATTACTACTTCTATTTTTACTGATTAGAAAGGGTTACAGTTAGCCTTCCATAAGTTCCCCATGGGTACTCTCACAAGTAGCAGATTTGACACTGTAATTTTTTCGACTACAGCCAATAAATCCAGGATAAGTTTCTTCAGTGCTCAATGAATTGTAGCATGTTTGGTGGAAGATGGGAAATGACATCCCTCTGACTGAAGCATGGGTTTGGAGTGACATTAGTTGCTCATGATTTTCTTGCAAAATGAGGAAGGAGATAGGTGAGACTCACAAATTTGCGATGGAGAACTTTTAAAGACACCAAGAGCTTCTCAGTAAATCAGTGGATGGAGCTTAAAGAAACAGTGATGGATGGTTTAAGGCTGCCTGAAAAGCCTTTGCAGATGTGTATGATCTATTCAACAGAGCAGGATCCTCA
>VZTM01006589.1:105715-167228 GCA_013400555.1 Jacana jacana | reverse complement strand
TCTTTTTGCAGTAGCAGCATGTTTGTGACTCATGAATTTTGTTTGGTAGAATTGCTTTCATAATTTAAACTTGCGAAAAGTGGCTGCACCTCTTCGTAGTTTTTCATTATAAAAAATCCTCTGTGTCACCTCTAGATAGTCTCAAGCCAATAAAATGGAACTCATTATCACATTTTTTTGTCAAATGGAAGAAAAAATACCCAATGTGCTATAATAATAATGGCAATAATAAAAGATACCGATGATACTTAGAGATCGGCTGAATAAGCCCGTTGACTGTACTGTTTTGTTTGGGGGATTTTCATACCCCTTCTTGACGACACTGTTGGAATTTAATGTATTCTGCCTTCCAGATGACACATTACTTTTAACTTTTGTGTACAACATAGGCTAATAATACCTCATGGCTTTTCAATTGGAAGTCGTTCTTTGGTAAACTGACAGTGATGTGAGCCCTACTGCAAGATGTTATTTCTAGAACAATTGAGAGAGAGTTGGAAATTCTATGATTAGTGACAAATTTTCAGTGACAATCATTGCATATTGCCAGTGCTGAAATCAATAGGAGAATTTAAGAAATAATGCTCTACTTCATGTGTGAAAAGAATATGACCCATCATTAACACCTTCAGGCAAATAAGTGACGATTTAGGGCACTTAACAAAAGTTCATTTGTCTCTTAGGCTTTTGAAAATGGGGACAGGAATTGTAATTACAAAAGTGTGGACTTTTTTTAGAGCACATGGGAGATTTGAGATTGAAATTGCTTGTTGGAGAATTTCATACTGTACTGCTGCACTTAAGATGTACTTTGAAGTTACATCAAGGGCATCCAGAGTGTACAGATAAGCAGTATCTGTCTTGTCCTAATATTAAAAAAATGAATCACAGAAATATGCCATTACTTAGAACAGAAGTTTTAATGTTACCATTATAAACTTAAAGAATTAGAGCCACCAAAATTCATAAACATCAATAAAGAATTGCTTAAAGCCACAGTTTAAATTGTTGAAATTGTGAACCTCAGCATAAAAATGAAATACAAATAAACACTCTTATAGTATGAACAGATTTCTAGCCATTCTCTCACACTGTTAATCAGGGTGTGGGCCAGTCAACATCCTGTCCTCTTTCTACTACAAATGAAGTCCAGTATCCAAAAAGGAGGAATGACAGGTCCAAACATTGTGGCATATCAGTTCTTTCTAGGTGGCTTCCTTTCTTCAAAATATTTAACGCGAGGTCTCAAGAGTGCTCAGCGACTAAGAGAGGCAAAAAGTCTTGGCAGACATGAGTTTACTGATTGAAACAGAAGATTGTGTACTTTTTTCTTTATTGTTTTTCCTTTTTGACATTATGTTTCTATGAGAACCATCAGCCTTTCTGAGCTCTGCAGGGAAAGTAAAATCTTTAGCCTGACAAGAAAGGATAGAGTTGTGAACAACGAACAAACTCAATTTAGGACATTTTGGTGTCATATACATCAAGTCCTTCACATCTTCTAACAAAGGCAAGGTTCCAGGTCAATATTTTGACTAGATAAATCTCTTCATGTTCTTTCCGCCAGCTTCTAAAGAGGGAACATCCTTATCAGCCAGGTGTCTCCATGTATTTGGGATCTCTTCCAATATCACTCTATCTCACAAATACTTTTAAATTCCGCTGTATGGTTCTCAAGCACGACAGATATCCTGTCAATACTTCTGAATGAGCTCCTCTGTCTCTGCTCCTCCATTTCATACCCATAAATTGCTTCTCACATTATCCTGGTTTTCTCCTAGAAGAGGCTGCAGAGAAAGTGCATTAAACTATTAGGTGATTTTCCAAGGTACATTAATTATCTTACTGGGATGTAAGAATGGGCTCACAAGTGCCACTGTTCAAAGCTGAGTGGTGTGCTTGGAGGTGTCCCAGTGCTCTTGAGGAAGGTCAAATAACATACAATAATGCTAATGAGAATGCACTGAACAATTATTCTTCATAACGTTCCGTAAAATAAAAACAGAAATAGATACACGGGGTCTAAAGATGATTTTTTAAAATCAGAATGTCAGAATGAGACTTATCTATCTCTCCAGCAAATGCAAGTGAAGTCCCTTTAGATTTATCCTTCAAACACTGGCATTTATAATACATGGAATTGAAACCAAGCTCAGGTAGGAGTTTAGGCTCTCTTCAGATTCAGGAAAAGGAACCTTAACCAGTTTGCATTACATTCATCGTGTGAAACTTGTGGTGATCACAGTGGTGAGGCATTTAAAATTTGGAGATACATCCTTAGATTCTAAACCTGAAGCCTCATTTCTCCTCCGTGATTTTGACTTCCCCAGCAGACCCTATTGCCAGCAGAGAAGACTCCCCCAGCATGGTGTGCCTGAAGATTTAATTGTGAGTCTCTGTCTGAAGGCATGAGACCTGACAGCTCTCTACATGGGATGGCAAATGTATCCCTTATGTCTCTGAAGTTCTCCTCTGGCCAGAACTTTCTCTAATATAGGACCCAGTGCAAGTTCTGCACAGAGAAACAGACGTTTACATCTTTGCCTTCAAGCATATTACAACTTTTTTTTTGATTTTTTTTTTTTTAAGGGCTCATCCATCAAAACACAGACAATCATAGACGTGACTAACATGGCAAGTCTATCCGATCATTACGAAGCAGGAGTGGGAGATGATGACAGCTGTGTGTTTCAGAGAGAGGGACAGGCATTTTCGTGCTCATTTGATTCTTCACTTTTACTGGCCATTGCAAATGGTAGGAAGATTGCAACATCTTGATTCCCAGAACAACATCAATTCCATAAAACCTCAAATTTCACAGAATTGCTTTTGAATCCAGATATCATTCCCAGTCACTATACAAAGGATATTAATGCTGGGTTTAAACTACAGAATGACATCGGCCAAATTAATTTTCTCCCTTTCCATCTCCTGTTTCTTGTCTGTAGTGTGAATGGAAAGGAATCTCCTATGAGGAGGGAATGACCGAGAGAAACATTGAAGCAATTAATTACTGTTGATTTTTTTCTTCTTGTCCAAGATATTTTTATTTTCTTAACACTTAGCTGTAGCAGAGTTTTTATGTCACGGGATAGGGAGAAGCTGCAGTGATATTATGTGCAATTGTATCACACTTCCCTTCTTCCTGCACATCATCTGGAATGTTTGTCCACATTTTGAAAAGGAGTTTCATGAAGTTAAAACTTCTAGATCATATTATGTACATCCATAATATGTATAACGAAAACTTTGACTCACCTGTATCTAACTGCACAGTTTGAAACCCAGAACTGGGGGTATTAACCTCTTGTGGTGTGGTCCAAGGTTATTCAATTCTGAGTCCACAGAGCTGCCCCAGCACTGGTAGGGTGAAGCTGGCTGTGACAATTACTCAGTGCTCTGAAGAACCAAGTTTCTGGGCAATTCATACTTTTTGAGTTGCTTTTCAATCCCTGTCATCCTTCATTTTGCCAGCAGAAATTCCTTAGCGTTACTGTTGTCAGACATAGGTTGGAGCAAGATGCAGACTCTTGCAAAGTAGCCTTTGTGAGTAAATTAATGTTTGTACTCATGGTCCACTGACAGAAATCAGTATCATCTGAGCAAAGCCACCCTTTCAAAACTTTTCAGACATTTTTGGACATCCTGTGCAACATGCTGAAGCTCCCAAACTGTATCTGGAGCTAACACTGTTTATGGGCCATTGACATGTGGAAAGTATGACTGCTAGAATCACAGAACCATCACAGTTGGAAAGGACCCCTGAGGTCACCGAGAACAACCATACACACACAAAAAACTCATACAATCTCAGCCACTAGAACATGCCTTGAAGTGCCATATTTACACGATTCTTAAATACCTCCAGGGATGGTGACTCAACCCCCTCCCTGGGTGGGCAGGCTGTTCCAGTGCCTCACCACTCTTTCAGTAAAGTAATTCTTCCTCAGGTCTAACCTGAACATCTTCTGATGCAACTTCAGGCCATTTCCTCTGGTCCTGGCATTATTCACTTGGGAGAAGAGGTCAACACCCACCTCTACAACCTCCTTTCAGGGAGTTGTGGAGGGCAACGAGGTCTCCCCTCAGCCTCCTCTTCTCCAAGCTAAACATGCCCAGTTCCATCAGCCTCCCCTCTTAGGACTTGTTCTCTAGACCCCTCACCAGCTTAGTAGCTCTCCTCTGGGCAGGCTCCAGCACTTCAAGATCCTTCTTGTAGTGTGGGGCCCAGAACTGAATGCAGCACTTGAGGTGAGACCTCACCAGTGCTGAGTACAGGGGCACTATCACTTCCCTGCTCCTGCTGGCCATACTATTCCTGATACAGGCCAGGATGCTATTGGCCTTCTTGGCCACCTGGGCACTCCTAGGTCCTTTTTGCTGGGCAGTTTTCCAGCCACTCTTTCCCAAACTTGTAGCATTGCTTGGGGTTGATAAGCATGATAATAAGTACCAAAAATTAGAAGTTAGCTTCAAACTGTCTGCTGAGTAAGTTGAACTTCAAGATCACAAAAGAAGCGCTTGGAAGAGTTAAAATGCAAAGCTAATATGAGTGCTCATTGCCATGTCTGCAACAGAGAGTGCTATTTCCAGTGGTGGTGTTTCCCTTTTAGACAAGAATTACTGACAGAGACACTCCAGTCTGACAGTCAAAATTTAATTAGACTATGAAACTCTGCTGAAGTCAAACACAGACTGAGTGTTTATACCGATAACAAAAATATACTGAGTTAATTCTAGCAGCAACAATATTTCAGTACTGGAAGGGAGTAAAAAGAACACACAATAAACAGTTAATGATTTAGATGAAACTGCACTGATTGGTTTGTATACTATGTTTTTTCCTTATCTAAATCATCTCTGAGAATTGAGAATGCTCCTACAGATGTCCAATATTTTAATGCTCGTACAGATATCTAATATATTATCCATGTTTTGTACAACTCTTCTGCTCAGTGTCAGCCTGTGTAGTTTCAGGTTCCCCTGTGAATTTTGGAGATCATGTTCAAAACTAATTCTAATCTAAATTTCCAAGTGTCAGTTAAGCTTATATTAATCATTTTTGTTTTGAAGAGCTGTAAAATAAACTTTTCTCACCAGCTTCACACACCATCTTCCCAGATCTCTCTTTACTTTCACAGTTGTTAAAATGTCTCTTGGTCTTGTCACACTTTGGGCTTGATCTTGTTGCCTGAAGACAGAGATCTGCTGCTGCAGTATCGAAACATCCACATGAGACTGCCAGGTCTGACACAGGACCCCTGGCAGACCTGGGTGCTTTTGGAGCACAAGCTGGAAGCCTTTTCAAGTGACATCTGACTACCTTGTTCAGGCAATTAAATTGTACTTTTCATTGTGTAAGTAAGGCAGAATAAAGAACCACACACATGAATGAAAGCTTCAGTTCAATTCAATTATTAATCTGGGTTAAACCATGAAGGGTAGGTTCTGCCTAGGCAGTGCAGGTGAGAAAAGTCAGTGGAAGCAAGTTACCATCACCATTAGTTAGTACTGATGGGCTGATTCATTAAAAAATTTTGCTGTTGAGGCCTCCTTGCCTCTGTACTTGTGCTGTGATTCACCAGATACGAAGTTGCATAGGAGCTGAACTGTTTATACCAGAACATATAAATGATGTTACTGCTGCAAATACCTCATTAAGCCATGCTTGTATTCTGATGAACCGTAGATTTTGCAAAATCACATCCAGAAACCCCTCTGTCAGGATCATGGATAATCCTAGGAATATTCAATAACCACAGACAGGAATTTTTTTTTATAATTTGCAAAAGTGTCCTTGGGGATCTAAGCTGTACCACACAATTCTGCTTCAAGAATGGTCACAAGGCATTTATGATACTGCACACTGTCCTACTTGTCTCTGAATTTAAAAGTGAAAGAGCTGAAAAATTAAACCGGGTTCAAAGCTATGCCTGCCACACAGGAACTTTCCTGAAACCTCCCCTCACCCTGGCTCCCACCAGACCTTGCCTATTGTCAGTTTTGGTATTGAAAAGAAGTAGCAACAACATATATACAGATGTTAAGGACTTTTTCTTTGCCATGGAAATGCCTGGAAACAGCCTGAATGTTCAGTCCCAAAAGGATGTCCCTACTGCTTCAGCGGAAGCATCAGCAGCTTTCAGCAGTTCAAGGTGATGTCACCAACACTGCCTTGTTGGTTTTTCAATGCTGGTGTTACAAACATGCGTTCACCCCTTCCTTATTGGCTATTATTCATTTTCAAGGGAAGCTTTTGTTTAATTTCCTAATCTGGTGCACATAGAAGAGCTGCCTAAAGCACCGGGAAGGAACTTTTGACATTTCTATAAAAACCTCAGTGCAATCAATAGGTAGATACTGAGGTCAGAAAAGAAGCTACTGAGAAAGCTCAGTTAGTTACTGCAGTTTACAGAATGAAACCACTTTTCATTTAAATCCACAGACTTATGATAGATGCTAGTGAAGGGCTATAGGGATGACATTATGTCAAAATGAAAATAAATTGTCAGTATAAATCCAGGGAGACGTTGTCACAATATCAGCTTGAAACAAAATGACACCGATGCAAATTTTATAAGAAACAACTTTAAGATGTCAAGACATTGGTAAATTGATGTCAGTTCAGGTCTGCAGGGAGACTGTTATGATTAAAAAAGAAAAACCTAAACAAATTCAAAAAAACATTCCCAAAGTTATAGCTGTAACAAGAGGGTCTAATCTTGTCAGTTGAAGTTAGTTACAGCAACACAAACATAAAGATATCATGATTACAATGTCAACAAAAACCCCCAAAACTCATCAAAATAAAATAAAAAAAAAGCCACAAAGGAAATACTGATAAAAAGTTATACCCACCTGACAAATTTTAAATTGTATAAACAGATACACACTGACATTTTTCACAGTTTAGATTGCTTCTGTGTTTATATACATAATCTCTGATGCTAGTTCAGTTAACTAATAAAAAATCTAGAAGCTTCTTCATGCTGTAGAAACCTTCTGTAGCTTTTTACTTATGCAAAATGCAACAGAATTTAAGGTGAGTTGAACAGATCAAATAGACAGCAGGAGCAGAGCCCGACTCTTCCAGAGTCCCTCATTATCAGTCTCTGCTGAATCTCCTTGCCATCGACTCACATGTCTTGTAGTTCAGTATCCTGCTAAATCTCAGCCTGGCCCCACTAATGACCAAGAAGGTTTAGAAACACAAATGGATATATCTTTAAAGTCCTGCAGTGTTTTCTGGGAGTGCTTTGAGGCTTCTTTTTTGAGCAGTGGGATGTTGGGGGCAGTTGTAAGAACACTTAATGCTCGGTGCCTCCTGAAGTCATTTACATGCAGGCAAAAGTGGGTGGAAATTCTGCCATGTGAAAACGACATTTGGAAATGTGTAAATGACTGTGCAGCACTTGAAGCAGTCAGCAACCGGGGCCCCGGCTTGGGATTGTGCTTCTGCCATGTGCAGAATTAACCTTTACCACGTTCTGCTTTCCTGGTGTACAACAACAGCAGATCCTTGTCAGGGGGTGGTTACACAAGACGCTACATATGCTTTTAGACACCCAGTCCCGGATCAAGAATGCATGGCATGTACCACTGAGCTGATCTATACTCATTCCCCATGCTAAATTGGTGTGGAATACTTTAGGGTGCACGTCTGCCTCTGAAGACTCTTTGGCATAAATCCTGCATTATTTACCCTGGCTCTTTTACAAGAGAAACTATTATGTGATCAGGGCCGAAGTGGAGCAGGTCCATAGTGCCTGGAGTACCTGATAAACTACGAGTTCTCTATTTATGACCAGTGTCAGCTTAGTTGAAATTAAGTATGTTCTGCCATCCACCTTTGGGTGTATGTTTAGATGCACAGACCTAAAGAAATAACAATGACCATAAGGCATTAATAATAATTACACCTCTTTAATCATTCAGCCCGAGTTTGTGTTTAGAAGCTGGCTGAAAATATCATAGGGCCAGATTTCAGCACCTTCGCGTACTGGAGCTTTATCTTGAAGTGAAACCATTGACGTCAGTGGAATGATTCCAGGTTTATAGCTGCCAAGTTATGCACATCTCCGTATGTGTCATTTTATGCTGGTTATTTAATGCATTGATTTACATACCATAAGCAATTTGCACAGAACCAGAATTTGCATAGAATAGCATGGAGCCACACCAATGTCCCCAAAGAGGTGAGGTGGGTAAGACATCTGGAAGTTCGTGTGAGGGCAAGGGCGAGTCACAGAGTTAATGCCTGTGTGCAGGGGGGAGATGAGGTTCTGTGGCTGATCTGGTGCTCATGGCTTGAATATGTCAATGCATGTGAGCTATACTGCGTCTTTCACCTGCTGTCCCTCTCCACAGATATGGAGCCTAAAGATTCCTTTGCAGTGACCTCCTGCATTCTCTACCCAGGGCACTGCTGGTGAGAATGGGAAATGTAGGTTGGCACAGTAGGCAGAGAGGACTAAAGAAGTGGTGGGGATGCTGGCTACATTTTCTGGTGTCTATAGAACATCACTTGGTGGCTAGAAGTTGCAGTGCCACATTAAATTTGCAGCCAGATGAGAGCAGGCTGGTAAATACATGTGTGAAAGATATGAAAAAAACATGGACTTGCTAAGCCCACAGCTGTACTCTAGGGTAAATGGAATGAGAATTTAGTTAAGATTGACATGAATCATTGACATAAAGAAAGCTCTTGTTAGAAAACCCTGGGATCATCAACAAAATCCCAGCTACTCTCAGCTCACAGCACACGAATCAGGTACTGATCCCTTACTTGACTACTTTTAAAAAGTCAGAAATCTAATAATCACAAACTAAGATAATTTTACAGAATCACAGAATCACTGTGGTTGGAAAGGACCCCTGAGGTCACTGAGAACAACCATACACACACAAAAAACTCATACAATCTCAGCCACTAGAGCAAGCCACCAGAACGTGCCCTGAAAGGCCACATCTACATTCATAAATACCTCCATGGATGGTGACTCAACCCCCTCCCTGGGTGGGCAGGCTGTTCCAGTGCCTCACCACTCTTTCAGTAAAGTAATTCTTCCTCAGGTCTAACCTGAACCTCTCCCACTGCAACTTCACAGCACTTCCTATTGTCCTGGCATTATTCACTTGGGAGAAGAGGCCAACACCCACCTCTCTACAATCTCCTTTCAGGGAGTTGTGGAGGGCAATGAGGTCTCCCCTCAGCCTCCTCTACTCCAAGTTAAACATGCCCAGTTCCCTCAGCCTTCCCTCTTAGGACTTGTTCTCTAGACCCCTCACCAGCTTGGTAGCTCTCCTCTGGACAGGCTCCAGCACTTCAAGGTTCTTCTTGTAGTGAGGGTCCCAGAACTGAACACAGCACTTGAGGTGAGGTCTCACCAGTGCCAGGTATCATCACTTCCCTGCTCCTGCTGGCCATGCTATTCCTGATACAGGCCAGGATGCTATTGGCCTTCTTGGCCACCTGGGCACACCACTGTTTCATGTTAGGCTGGCTGTCCACCAGCACCCCTACGTCCTTTCCTGCTGCGTAGCTTGGAAGGATGGCTCAGTTTCTATCATTCCTTGGTCTCCCAATACAAAAGTAATATTTTCCTACTCAGAAATGTCTCTGAGATTAATTGCTAACTGGCATTGTCCATCCATACACTGCAGATTATTTCAGTTAACAAATATGGGGTGCTTGCAGGGACAACCCCTGTCAAAAATAAAACCTCCCCCAAGGGCGTCAGCTTAGTCATATTGTAGGACCCCAGCTCACATTTCCCCCAAAAATGAACTNACCCCTCATTCTCCTCTTCTCCAAGCTCAAGAGACCCAGCTCCCTCAGCCTTTCCTCCTATGGGAGATGCTCCACTCCGTTAATCATCTTGGTAGCCCTGCCCTGGACTCTCTCCAGCAGTTCCCTGTCCTTCTGGAACTGCGGGGCCCAGAGCTGGACACAACATTCCAGATTTGTATGAAGAATGTATGTCCTTAAACTCTGTGTTCCTTGAGGACAAAGTTGTGTTCCTCACTCATGTTACCTAGCAGAAATTAGTTCACCTACAGTAAAACCAAGGCAGGAAACAGTTTTGGGGTTTTTTTTTTTCAGTTTTAAAAAAAGCTCAGTGTCAGTTTACCTTGGAGCCTGACTGGCGGAGATGCAGTCACAGCTGTACAGCTGCACGTCCCGTGCTCAGGTCAGAGCTGTCTGCCAGAGATTTAGTGGGTTGAACTAAATTCAGTAGCTCTCCGGATTTTAATTAGACTTGCTAGTCCTTATCATCATTTCCTGCCTTCTCTTAATTTCTTTTTTGGCCTACTTCTAATCTGCACTTGATTTTGTTGGGGTTTTTTTTGGTAAAAAATACAAGCAAGTTTTTCTGTCTGAAGGCAGGGCCTTTGAGGGCAAACCCTTTCCAGTAATGGTTAAAGGAGAAAATCAGGTTCTTACATACTGTGTCCTGGCTCCTGCAGCAATATGGGGTCATTAATTATTATTTGTTATGAATAAACTGAGGTTATTTAGTTTTATAAACAAAAGTGGAACTCAGCTGTGGCTTTCATTGACTGTCATTAGTGAACTGCTACGACGACGGACAGATTTCAAATGGTCAGCTCTGATTCTCTCACTAAAATGTAAATCAGTTAGTCAGCTTGTTAGTGATAATCATGCCTAAGCAAGCAAACAATCCTCAAACAAAGCAGAAAGCCCACACACATTTTTTGCATCAAAACCCTATATTTAACTCTAAATGGGTGGCTGGCTGGCTGCAGTTTCTGCTCTGTCTCTATTGTTCTGCTTCTCTGTGTTTGTCTCCATCTGTCCCATCCTGTCCCATTTATTAAAGTTCTTTTCTTATGAAAATATTTTCTAATCACAAAATATCTCCTTCTGCTTTAGCAAGTTAAACAAAAGCCACTCTCAATACTTCAGGCAGCATAATGGCAATGGTTCTCATAAACCTCTCCCTTTTCGTTTTGGTCACAGTTTTGCTCCAGGGCATCTGAAATACCATTTCAATACTTTAAAAGTAAATAGAGTTCTGTCAATAAACTGAAAATTGCTGACCTTGTCTTGTTCATCAATTTGGGCACCGAAAAAAATCTGCCTCCTGGGATTAGCCGTGCTTTTTCATCTGAAGTGAAAAATGCTAAGCCTGCCATATTTAATGACCGGCCCGGGAGGGTTAATGAAAGAATCTAAGTGGCATTTCACCTTGACTTGCAGCTGCCCTATAACATTGCCTAAGGGTCCAGCTAAGTGATAGCTCCATCTGAGAAGTACAAGGCAGGAGTAAAGATCTATACAGAATTCTTACAGGATATCCTCGTTTACCCTGGTTGTTGCTCTGCTTGCCTTTTTCTGGGCTGTTAAATCTGTGACCGGTGAATCCTCAGACATTTTCCTGTCTTCATTGGGTACAAAAGCTCTGGAAACACTGAAAAACTGAGCAAGTAAGAAGTGGGCAGTGAATGACTAAATGATCTTCTATCTTATGCCTGGCCTCTACCAACGTTTCAGATTTTGCTTTATTTATTGATAGCTTCATTTATATAAGCTAAACATTGATGATTAGTCTAGACTGCTAATTGGAAGCTATCCTGTTACACGGAGGCCTGGATTAAAAGCTTTTGTGATTTCTTGGACTCTGGCTTGTGTGATTGTCAATTTGATCCTTTTAGTGTGTTTATGCTAAGTATCAATAGGCTCCCGGGATTTCGGGGAAGCGCAGCGCTGAACCTCTCAGACGCTAAGCAACAGCTGGGGTGCCGCTTCCATCTGAAAGGCTTTCTTCTCACCTCGCTAATGGAGGATCAAAAGTCATCCCTTCAATTAAAAACTAAACTCCCAGCTAAAAATAAAGAATCCCATTCTTTGGCATTTTAAGTCTAATTAAGGATTTAAGTGGGAAATGTACAGCGGTGCTCGCTGATTAATTTATCAAACAGAAAAATCCCCCTCTTCTCTACCAGTCCAATTAGCCAGGCATTTTATATGGCTGGGAGATTGAAACACTGCTACTACACGGAAACCAGAGGCTCTTTGCATTTGAAATCGCATGGTAAAGAGACTGGAAAAATTCTCATCTAATATCGTGCATATTTAGGGCCTGATCCTGTGAATTATTGAAAATCCCTGATAAAAAATGTATGGCCTACTGAAGGTCCATTCTGGTGTGATATTCAATACCCTGAACACACAGGGACATCAGGGAAAAGCAGAGGATGTTGAGTGCCTTGGAAAATAGAGCGTTTACTGTATAAAATGCCCAAAGGGAAGCGCAGCTGCTGCTTGGAAGATCTCAAGCAGGGTAGAGTATAATTCACATGTAAGCTGCTACCTTCTTACCTTGTGCCGAGACCTTTCCACATTTCACCACCGGGATTGATCTCTCCTTCCACGAGCTGCCTGTCAGAAGCGATGTGGAAACACATTATCAATCATTTGTCATCCATCCCCCCCCCCCAACACAAGGATCATGAATCATACTCCTGTTTGTCAGCTCACCTCCCTTGGCTATAGAGCGATAGGGGTTATTATCATCTCACTTTTCCTCTGCTGAGAGCAGGCGTGTCAGCAGCAGCATCCAGACCATTCCCCCTGTGGCAGGAGTGTCTCCCAGAAGTGCTCTAAGAAACTTACGTAATATCTTTCATATGCTTTTTATTTGCTTATCCTCCCTCTAAGGATGGTGTTCGGAGGAATGTTTTGGTTTGTGGTATATTCTTGGTTTGTTTGTTTGTTTTTTTCCCATTTAATTCTGATCTTTGATGATTTTATTATCATCATTGTTGCTGGCTTGCTTTATTTATTTTGAAGAAATAAGTTGTTGCACTTCTGCTATAGACAGTAAGATCAAGGAAACATGCTCGGTGTGTTAAACGGCTTTGAACAGCTCTGGAGCATGATGATACTCAATAGACCTAGTCTTGACAAAAGAGGCAGTGGGAAACTGCACAGATCAGCTGGGAGATGCTGTGGCCACACACAGATGGATGGGTGGATGGATGGAGTCATATCCAAGCAGCTTGAAATGCAAACATTAGCGTGTTTACATCCAGAGCGTGCCCTTAAAGCAAAGAGCTTTCCACTCATTCTTTCCACTTAGTGCCCTTTGCTTTGCATTGTGCAAAGGTCTCAGAGGGCATGAGTTGGGCTTCTTCCAAATATAACTAAATTGGAAGACGTGTGTCCTGGCTCTGAGTGGACTTACTGGGCATGCTGGCCTTGACATGCTTCATCCAGTGCCTCTCACGTCCCTGCCCATGGGTGCAGAGGCACTGTTTGAGTCCTGCCCGAAGTTGTCAGTCTGTGTCACATGGTCCCATCCAGCCATCCCAGGCTATGTCTGATCTGATTTCCCCTTGCCAGGCCTGATCCTGTGGTAGAGAATCTTGGCCAAGGGCTAAGAGCTTCTTCACTACCCTTGCTGATCAGGACAAGGGGGAGAAAACTGGATGAGAAAGCTCTTGGCTCAAGATACAGACAAAGAGATCACTCACCCATTACTGTCATGGGCAAATCAGACTTGACAGTGAGACAAAATGAAGCAGCATTCTTCCCTTTTTCCCCTTTCCCAGCTTTCCACCTTCCCTAACAACACCTCTCCCCACCTCAAAGGGAGCAGAGCTGGGGATGGGGTTAAAGTCTGTCCATCCCAGCCCCTCTCAGACACTCCTCCAAGCGGGAGGGCTTGGGTATTTTTCTAAAGACCCTTTGATTCAGGAAGAAATAATAAAAAAAAAAAGAGAAAATTTGTCTCTGCACAAATTTTATCCGCAAGGATAAAAAGTGGGAGAGTAATTTGGACACTGAAGAATTTACTGGCAGGGGGGTAAAAGAAGTAGAGAGGAGAGATCAGCAAGGAAGAGAAGTTTGCTATTTTTCTGGGGGAGAAGGCCATTGAAGAGCAAGAAGAGTGAGGCTTTACAAGGATAGGAAGAAACAGATTCTATGCTGACATTGGCAATTTTCTGAACTTCACTACTTGTCCAGCCAGTTATGGTAGGACCTCCATAGCATGATTAAAAAGCACTAGATAGTCATGCTGGGGCAAAACTGGAAGCCACATTGACGCCATTTTCTCTGCCCCTCCAACACTTGTATAGTTGTATTCTATCAACTAGCACTATTTTGGGGGGCTTATATGACCCTTTCTGTTGCAGGTCATTCTTCTAACTTTCCTCTGCTCTTTCCTTTCTATCCCCATATATAAATGGTTGATAATACATGTTCAGACTCCAAGAAAAAACAAAATAGTAAAGTCAGGTACATTTAGTCTAAATAAATCCCAACACAAGATAAGTATAAGGAAGGCTTCTCATCTCCATACCACTGTGGTACTAGAAAACAAACCCCATAACTAATATGTAGATATAAATTGGGTTGGTACTTGGGTATTTTTTAGCCGTATTTCTTCTCTGTCTGCCAGAATGTAAAATTTGGAGTTCTGGGAGCAGTGAAAGGGAAAAGTGTAAGGATAACTCATATTTCAGAGGTATTTGGGAGACTAAGAGTACCTGTAGCCTGCTCCCACAGCAACAGGAATGAATAGCGAATAAATATTACTGTCAAGAGTAGGTACCTTGCAAATATTCTTCCTGGACAGGCAGCAGATGAGAAAAGAGGATCTGTCATCCTGGGCATAGCAAATCTCTGGATTTTCTATTCTGGTCTACATCTTTTTTATACATCCTGATTTACAAGTGCACTGCTTTGGCTAATGCCCACAGTGCAGAAATAACTTTGGCCTGGGGAAAACATTGAAGGGTACTCTCTCTTGCCCCTGTACATATGGAAAACCTGCCTCATTTTCAACGAAAGTTATTCCTGAAGACAGAAGAAAGGCCTCATGTTAATAGCTCTCACAGATTAATTTCTTTGTCCAGTAAGAAAGTGATCTTGAAGGTTAGAAATAAATACCCAGACATAAAAGAAGAAATTTTATACTCAAGAAATATGCCAGTTTGACAACTAAAAAGGAAGACTGGTTCATCCATAGTTTTTATGCAATCCCCACTCTTCGAAACAGTCCACAATTTTGGAGATTTCTATTTGCAGTGAGAATGCCTGAAACTTCGTCTGAATATCTTCAGGAAACACTGAGTGTTACAAAGCATGTACATGCCTCCTTACTTCCAAAGGCTAAACAAGCCTCTCTGCAAACCCTGTTCAGCAAGCAAAATGGTGAAGAGCCACACTACAAGAGTCACTAATTCATGACAGAGAATACTCTGATGTCTATGAGGAAGACTAGACTTTTTGTGATGTGAGGAAAAGGTAAGTGTATTGACATTGCCTCTTTTAAAGTATCCATCCACTCTGCCATGGCCCCCTCCCTTCTGCTTGATTCCTATTGATCATCTCTGACTGAAAGTTCAGCTGACCGTTCATATTTAAGTGAGACAGAGGGAGAGATGGAGACTTCAAACCATTTGAGCACCTCGTGCTTGAACGACAAGGGGTAGTTGTCCAGACTCAGGCAATGAAAGTCCTGAGGGTGGCTTATAATAATTCAATTTCTCAGCATTTCAAGCAGAAACATGAAGGTTTGATGTTCCAGTCCAAGGGGTATAAGCACAACCAAAAGAGTGTGTCTATGTGCTACTTACCAGTAAAACGCAAAAAAATGTACATGGTAACACAGAACTAGTTGTACAAGTTTAACTGACTATTGAGTGATAAACTGAGATTGCAAAGACAGAGGCTATGGAGGCAACTCCTTTCTGTGAGAACTTTATCTATTAAGCTGCTCCTTCTGCAAAATATACACTTTGGTATAGAGATATTGGGCACATGGGTATGGGATGTTCTGTGAATCATATGTAAAGGTATATATGCTCTTTCACATTGATATTTATGTAGATGACCTATGCTCTGTTTGTGTACACATTTTAGGCTTTAAGAGGTTTTCAATAAAGTCTGCAGTCAACTGCAGATTTTTGTGATCCTGTTTTCTTATCCTTTAGAAATGCTGGAAGATCTGCACAGACAAGAGGGGAAATCAAAATACCAGCAGACAATACAGGGTGCTGACTATTCACCATTATTCAATTCCATCAGCTCTCTTGTTGCCTGCTTTATCTTTCCTGATCCTGTACCTGGTGCACTTTGTGTTGTACCTCTGCTGAATCTGGGGTAGTGTTTCATTTTTTTCTATTTTTTGTTCAGTACACTAGGTGATAGATTGGTGACCCAAGATGCCCTCACAGTGCAAACACATGGTGAAGTGTTGTTAAAAACACAAAGCAAACAGAATAACAGGAAGGATATTTTACCTTTTTGTCTCCTTGTGTAAGGTCAGATTTTAGGTGATGCACATCAGAACAGGAGTTTGAATAAACCTGAAAAAAATACCCCAAGACATTTCTAACTTTTCCAGAAGGGCTGAAGTCTTAGTTTCAACTACTTATGAATGATTATCCAGGTTTGATGAGCTTTGTCATTAGACTGTGTCTGGGCAGTTTTAAACCTGTCATTTGACAAATCTGATGGTTTGATGGACTACTCCCAAATAGTCTTCAAGAAGGGTGGCTAGTAGAAGTTAACCTATAGTTTACAAGTTTAAAGTCGCTCTTAGAGAGCTGTGTTTTCTCCAGAGGAAAGCATAGCTGCTTCCTGAAACAGATTAAGTCTGAAAAATCACCAATTAGGAAAACTGAAAAAGTAAACTGGAAACCACTCATATAGATCATGTCCAGTCAAAATGTAAATATTGAACCCTATTCGGAGTACCTGGATATGGAAGATAAATAAGCATGGACGATACGAATATGAAAAATAGTATTCCATCTCCATTGGATTTTAATATTTGTTTATCTGTGAGAATCTTCTATGTCATTTAATGTAATATGCTTCTCTGTGGTACCTTTTTAATAAAAGATTCAGTATGCTGCTCCCAATATAGCTTATTCAAATAACTGATTAATAAAGCTGCTGCACAAAAATAGAGAAACAGATTTTATTTTACTGTGGTAGGATGACTCTATTAGTATAGAACCTTTATGCAGCTTCCACTTGCCTTTCTATACACTACTCACTCTTTAATGATTTATTTAAAATGCTCAAATTAAATATAAATTTAACCCCAAACACTCACAAAGCTGGAATACTTCTACAGCTGCACAGTTTATTCTAGAGCAACTTCACAGGGCAAGTTCATCAAAGGGCAATTTTATTATCTGCTTCCGGCTGCTTTTTTGGGAGGTGGGAGACTAAAACTATTTTGAAATCATACTAAACAGAGATCTGGAAAGACTGGTCCGTGAGGAGGGACTAAGGGAACTGGTACTCTTTTGTCAATATAGGACTGAGGGGAAGTAAAATAACAATGTTAAAATCTGGAAAGGGAAAGGATAAGATTAGAAATACTGGGCTTGAAGTGCTGGAAGAAAAAAAAAGTCAGATATAAGGAAAAAATTCAGCAATGTTCAAAGATACAGAATTACTATAAAATAAATATTTAACCTATAAGTATAAAGACATGTCCATAACTATTAATATTCTAATGTTCAGTAACATGTTCTGCCATTGTCTTTAAGGGAAGCAGGGCATAATGAAAAAAAAAAGTCAGAATTTAGGATCTGGAATGGATAAAAGTAGAGCTTTATTCTCAATGGAGATACAAGGGAGTAAAAGAAGGAATTTAAAAAAATAGGGTTCAAGCCATATAGAGAAGAATTCGGGGTTTTAATGCCCATTTCTGAGAAATACTAAGACATTGTGTCATCTTGAATTCTCCCAAACTGGATGCTTGTGTAAGGCTTTGCTTTGCTTTTTATTTTTCTTTGAAATTCACGGTTAAAAATTCCAGAACTGGATGTTGCCAAGAGCTTCTACCACAGAAATCAATAATATTAGAAAATAGATATATCCTTATATTACATCTAGTTATTTTTTACTTGCTGTCATGAATATTATAACATCTTCTCCTTGTACTGTAATAATTAAGGTGGAGATGACATTTCCATTAAAAAGATGATATAACTCAGTGGGGAAAACTAAATGTTCCAGCTGGGCTACAGTTCAGCTCTCAATGTATCCGCCTGGATGTTTCCTTCCAATTCAGGTTTTAAATTGAGATGTGCCTAAATGAAAGTTGGAGAAACATGTTTTTATGCACTAAATAGCTGTCAAATGCTATCAAGAGAAAAGCATTCTGAAGCAGGATGTTTGTCCAGCGTGGCTCTTGGCATGGGAATTGCCCAGTATAAGGCCAGACATACATAAAAGTTCTTTCCAGACATACATAAAAGTTCTTCTCCTGAACTGGATAAAAAATTCCACAGTAAAATAATTGGGAAAAACAAAACAAACCAAAACATTTTAATTGAGGCCGTTAATGGCTGACAAGGTGCAGGTGGTACTTGCAAAGAAGATCCTGCACAGTTCTCCAGGTATGTCCTGATGTTCCCAAATTTCCCTTTCTCCTCCTCCCTTCAGACTCAAGCCAGACCACGTCTTCATCAAAAAGGCTATGATATTTTTTTCTCTGGTAATGCTTAGTCTATTTCTCTCCCTTCCTAGCTTCTCCACCCCCAGTACCTCTCTGCTAGAAGGCTGAAGAGTGGGACACTGACAGGGACTGGTTTTAAGGAGCAGAGTGACTCCCAGGTAGCTCACAGCAGAAAGCAGAGAAATTTTACAGACATACCAGATCCCCACAGCTGAAACATCTAGTATATGTGAACAGGAAAGAAAGTATGAGCCCCAAATGTCCAGCAGGGTTTCTTCTACAGTCATCTCCTAATGGGATTACTAGGGGCCAAAACCCAAAATTCAATCAAAATGAACCCTGATATGTTTGTGAGAGAGAATAAAGGATACAGCACTTGGGATAATAAGGCCAGGCTCAGTGAACCCATCACACTCTTCCTCTAGAAAGATGCAATTTAGCTCTTACTCCATCCTAAGAATCAGCCTGGGTAGAGCCATGTGTACATGTGGTTTGTTACATATGGACTGAGTTACATGTCCCTTGGTATGAGGTGAAAGCAACAACTCATCATCTTGCTTACTTACAGCACAAGGTCTTCTATTCTCCCAGATCTTCATCTTTTTAGCAGACTGCTTGTTATATACTATTTACTTGAAAAGCAAAGCAGCCAGAAAGTTTTTTAATGAGCACAATAGATTCTGATCTCTGCTCACTCCTCATTTGTCTCAAATCTGTGTTCCCAAGTCAGCAGTGAGTGCAAGTGGGGGGAAAAAAGGGAGGAAGCATAAGGTTTAGCTAAAAGAGACCAAACTGCAACGACAACAGCGGCCAATAACACATGACAAATTTAGACAAAGGAAAACAAGATTAGAAATGATGTGAGAGGATCTAATGTAGTCAAATTAATGCAATCCAGAACAATGGCTGGCGCTTAAGGTCACATTCTGTCTTCATTTGTGTAGAGGTTGGACGGGGTATCAGGCAGGGCAGGGTCTGGCTGTTCATTAAGCACTCTGTACTACACACTGGAACTGCCTTAGTGTAGCCTGGTCCTAGTTCTAACAGCAGCTACAAAGGTGTGTACCATGTAAATAAATCTAAAATACTTTCTAAATGCAAGCTGCAGTCTAAAATGTCTTGCCCTGATTTTTTTGTGGGATTTTGCCCTGTTAGATTTTACATTTATACTGAAATGTCTTCCTGACATCATGACTGTTAATTTAAGTAATTATCTGGGTAACGAAAGGGAGATTTTCCTTCATGATACAGAAACTCTGCTGTTCCCTTGTAGCTGTTCCACAACAGTCTAAAACTTTCCTCCCCAGCTGGATATCTAGTTTTGATCACAAGTCATTTTGTTGTAGGGTTGTTTTTTTCTTTCTTTCCCTTTTGACTTCTTTCTCTGTATTTTTCCCCACCAATAACTCTCCGTGAATCATTATCCAATCATGCTATATTGTCAATCTTCTTGGTTAAAAGTGCAGAAGTAGACATTAAATGTCACTTTCTCTCTTTGCCCACTGCTTGCCCCTCGAAGCACATCATCAGAGGACCTAAGTGGTTTCTGCCTGAAATAACAAGCAGATTGACTGAATGAGATCAGTAAGGCAGAGTACCAGGAAGGTCTTTGTGGTAGCTCTTACCACAGTAGAGACCTCCCTACACCCCTGGGACACCATCCCATGCAGCAGCTTCTGGAAAGAGGGACGTCCCACTTAAACTGCTACCACAAAAGGCACAAACCTTTCCTGCTTTCCTTTGGTGGCATTTGAACAGTAAGAAAATCACGTCAATATCACAGAATTAAGACAATTATCAAGCTGGACAGATGCAGATCCTCTCCTATTGATGTAACACGTGCCTAATTCTTCTGCATTTTCTCCTGCACCTCAGAAGTTAACAGGACCTTGAGGGGAATCTAGCTGAAAGGAGGCCCAGGAAGTCCATGCTTTAAACCATTTGCTATGAAATAGTAAGTAAGTGTGTTGGTAGCCTGAGGAAGAGATACGCATGTTTCTGCCTCCCTAGCCCTCACTAATGTTTGTTATTATACAGACACTCATCACAGCTTTTTAGCTCCAGCTAGAGCTCTCATTAATCACCACCTGGGAACACCATGCACAGAGCAGGCGTACGTGAGCTTTTGTGAGAAAAAGCGGAGGGGAGGACAGCTGCATGTGGTGTGGGGGTGTGAGTGATGATTTTGGGGTGCAGAGCGAGAGACTGAAGTGAGGAAGACATACAATGTGTAGGAAGGAGGAAAAGGATACCACAAAAGCTCTTTGGAGAGATGGAGAGAATGAGGAAAAAAAGCAAAGCTTTCTATACACAGAGGGGAAAAAAAGACAACCTTTTTCCAAAAAGTTGGGCAAAAGGGAAAAGAACACACCACCAACAGTAGCCCATTTTTACTGTTCCTGTGCCACAATTGCTGTCAAAACCTAAAAGACAAAACTGCAATTAGACCAAAACCATTTGCCTGTAGCAAAGCTGTGGCCAGGAGGAGACCTCCCTTCAGTTTCTGGTATAGTTCTTCCCTCCCTGCAAAGACTTTCATCTACAGCTCATTATGAACAATTTTCTTTTTGCTCTTAATTTGTGCTGAGAATGGCACAGAAAGTATCCCAGGGCAGGCATCTCTCCCATTTCCTGCAAGGTTTCACTCTGATCTCCAGTAATTGGTGGGCTGCTAAAAACGTTATGATTATTTATTATGTTTATTATAGTCATGCCTAACAGCCAACGAACGGTGCAGTCTTCTTGTGGTAAGCGCTCTACAAACATACAGGGGTAGAAGGTCCTTGCTCTAGAGAACTTAAGAGTCCAAACAGAGACAAGGGTGAGGCTGAGAGCTGAATGCTCTCAGAGAGTGAAGAGCATGCTGGCAGCTTACAGCATATGGCAGCAGCTCCATGTTTTTATTTCGCTGACACGATGAGAGGAATAACTGCAGAAAAGAAATCTTGACGTACGGAAAGGAAAAAACAAGATGCATGATGTGATGTCAAGGAACTCTAAGAGTATAAGACAGGCCCGTTGGGAGCTACAGATGTGTCTTTCAAATTCAGTAGTCCCCTGGCTTGGAGGGTGCTGCATTCCATTGCTTAATGTCCCTTAGTGATGCTTCTCTAGAGATTTATTTTTCCTTTAATTTTTTTTTTTTTCCCTGGGGTTCCTGGCAGGGCAAAAAGGAGAAAAAAATTACTTTGGTAAATTAAGAGATGTGAAGCTCACCACCAGTTGCTCACAGGATAAACGACATAGTCCAGCAATATATTAGGCACAAGATGGCCAACTTCTGTGCACAGATGAAAGCTCATGCTCTGACAAAGCCATTTTATCAGTGCTCTGTCATTTTGCCACTGTTTTCCAGAGTACATATAACAATATCCCTGGAACAATGCAAAAAGACTGGAAAAACCTCTGGTTCTTTACTGATTTGTAAACAAATAACTTTTTTATCTTAATATGTAAAGAATTTATGTTTTCTCTAACTTGAAAAATCTGGGAGTAAATTATTTCCTGAAGTCAGAGATATTGTCCTCCTACACTTTACAGCTTCTGTCAATGCCTGGAAGGTCCAGCTACAGGGGCTCAGGGAGGCAGGTACCACAGAACTATGATATAGAACCATGTGTAATTCCGGGCCCCTCCGTTCCAGAAGGACAGGGAACTGCTGGAGAGAGTCCAGGGCAGGGCTACCAAGATGATGAAGGGAGTGGAGCATCTCCCATATGAGGAAAGGATGAGGGAGTTTGTTCTCTTTAGCTTGGAGAAGAGGAGACTGAGGGGCGACCTTATTAATGTTGTAAGACTGAGGGGCGACCTTATTAATATGTAAAGGGTGAGTGTCAGGCGGATGGAGCCAGGCTCTTCTCAGTGACATCCAATAATAGGACAAGGGGCAATGGGTGCAAGCTGGAACATAGGAGGTTCTACTTAAATATGAGGAAAAACTTCTTCACAGTGAGAGTGACTGAACACTGGCAGGGGCTGCCCAGGGAGGTTGTGGAGTCTCCTTCTCCAGAAACATTCAAAACTCGCCTGGACGTGTTCCTGCTCCGGCAGGAGGATTGGACTAGATGATCTTTCAAGGTCCCTTCCAATCCTTGATATTCTGTGATTCTATGATTCCCCTCATTATGGACTGAAAGATTACATATCTACCGATAAAGCAAGGGCTTGGTTTTGGGCTGAGGGGACAGGTAGCATGGCACAGCTCACATCTACCCAGATAAAGTCTCTTCCCCTCCTCCACTCAGGCAGGATGACCTTATCTACACTTAGTAACAGGAAGAGTCCCTGACCGATGCTATTCCCAGAACGAGCCAGGAAAAAGTGCCAGCTGGCACAGGAATACTAAAGCATTAAAGAGTGTGGATGAACACAGACCAGCTTTGTTTCCATGTTTTGGCCACATATAGTCTATAGTATAGATAAAACAGAAAGAAACAGTATTGTAAATCTGTCATAATGAAGCCAGACAATCTTCTTTCATTGTAATGCTTTTATGTCAGATCCTTTTTGGTAACTATGACTTGACAGAGTAGTATCAATTTTTTAAAAAATTTTTTTTCTTTGAAGATGATAAATTTATCACTTATTTTAGATTCTTGTCTTTGAGACCTTTGTCTGAGACAGGACATGCAAAATGAATGGCCTTTGCTGGGAATAGCAGCTCCGCAATCTGGAGCTGGAACACTTTGATCCTATGTCCTTTGCCTTTTCTTCTTTTTCAATGCAGTTGACAAAATCAGTCTGAACCATTTCTGGGCTGAGAGCTGCTCAGATGCTTGCTGGATCAGTATGCGAGTCATATTCTCTGACAACAGGGAATGTCAGACTGGTGTGACATGTTGTGTTTCCTTTTAGGTAAAGCTGGCAGTATCTAGTAGTTTGGTGATTGTGGCAGTTTCTGTCTGATTCTTTCAGCAGATGGCTTCGATATGCTGGAGCTCAGTCCTTTGCTTTGAAATACATAATCCTTGGCTAATTTTGTGATGCAGAGACACACTGTGGGACACAAAATTATATACCTTTTATCACAAGTAGCACTATACATTTGGTGGTATGTGCCAATTATGCATTTCAGGATGTCTTCAGAAAACTAGTATGCAACAAAGTTTTAATTTGAAGGAAAAACTTAAATTATTACTCTCGTACTTTCAGACTTGTTTCTATGTTGAATGTTCCATACTGCTTGAGTAATGAGATTTATGCATATATATCTTAATTTTCTTTTGAGCTTTACTGTCTAATTTCATTGCTCATTAAGACTACTTATACAGCGCAGTGCTTTTTTATAATTGGGGATCATCTTTAGTTCGGCTTTGGGCCAGACTTACCAGTGAGGTATCTTAAGGGTAGTATATTTTCTTGGGCTTTTCACCATTCTAATATCTACATGATTTGCAGCTAAGTCCACTTGTCAGATTTTCACCATCTGTTTTCAGGATCTAAGCATTGCCATTCTGTTGTCTTCTGAGGTGGAAGGGCAGGCACAAATTCTGCAAAGTAGATTTAAGGTTTGGCTTTCTGTACGTCGAGTCTTTAACGCACTTCTCAGCATCTTAAATAGCCTGTTAAAATGGCAAAGAAAGTTATACAGGGAAGAGAAATTGTTGGATTGTGCTGCTGAATAATTCTTCAGCTCTTAACTTAAAACGAAGATGTAGATATGGAAATGAAAAGAGAAGAAAACAATGTAGGAGATACAGAAACTTAGTCGTGACTGGGAACTACGAGCCTATTATTGCACTGTAATTTGGAAAACAGAGTAGGATTGTTCTCTACAATGCTTATTTCTAGGCTGACAAGGAAAATGCACAATTGCCTTTATCACAAATTTGTGAAGTACATGTGAATCACTTGAAATAGGATTGCCTAAGAAAGGAAATTATATTTGTTTAATGCTTATAAACTTAACGAGACCCATAATTAAAAGTCAGGAGGAAGAGTGCTAGTGAGATGTTTTTTAGGAGAATGGTAGAAGTGAAATATCTCTATTTTTTATCAAGTAGGATGCTTATTTTAATCTTTTATTGTAGATGCCTATGAGAAGCTCATAACAGTAATCTGACCGATAGCTCCTGATTTTGTCTGGCTTTTATTTCTGTTAATTACTTGTGTTATAACAACATATAGACTCATGGGCAGAACACCACTAAGGCAGGTGCTCTCATTCAGGGAGTGGAAGTTCCTGCTCTAAAGAGCATATTGTCTGCTGAGGCAAAATGAACTCGAAGGGCTGGAACAGAGGTACAGAATAGTTCCCATTTTGTAGAGGGGAGCTAAGGCCCACAGTCATTTATTAATATCCAAAAAATATATGTAAGAAGTCTGGGAAAGCATCTGGGAATTAAAGCAAGGTCAGAGGAGCTGCAGCACTTGCGGTGTCTCAACTATATTCCAATCTCCAGGTATTCCTGGCCTCAAAATCATATGGCTCCTTCCAGAGGTCAGTTCTGACATGCAAGGTGGGCAAGGCACACCAGTCATCAACTCAGTAAGAATACCTTTTGACTCCCTTCCCAGGAGCTATAAGGAGAAACTCACTTACAAGTCAGTTGACTTACAGGCACCTACATAAGTGCTTGAATGTTAGATAGCTTTAAAAGAAGTGAAGAAAAACTACAAGCAGAAACTAATAAAAAAAAGTCTCACTTGGTGGTTTTGGTAGTAGAACCCAAAAGAAGGCTTCCAGTATGAAATACAGAAAAAACCCCAAGTTCCTGACTTTCACAGATTGCCCTCACCTAATATATTGCAAGTAGGACATCCAGGAATACAGATGCAACTGGAGATGGATTTTGCTAGCAGTGATAAATATAGGAAGATAATGGTAAAAATGTTGGAGGAAAAATAATGGTTGAAAGAGAAGACACATTTGTAATGTTTGTGCCCAAAAGTAAGGATATATAGGCAAAGTATTTGCCATTTAGAGATAAGCATTTATCTTTCATAATATTTTATTTTAGTACCTCTTTGCGAGTAAATAATCTTATTCTGACAGAATGAGAAATATTCATCCACTGCTAAATCCAATAAAGTAATATTCGATTTTCTCCCAGCCCTTTATAGACAAACCTGTTAAAATTTAGTGCAAGCTGTGTGTAAGGAAAGACTTCAGAATTTAGCTTATTTCAGAGACAAATTCATTTAGTAACATGTTCATTTGGACTTTCATCCTCTAACAAGATACTTTGCTCTTCTACATATGAAATATATCAAATTAATTGGATTTTTCCATGCATTGTGTGGGAGCATGGTACAAACATTCTGAGATTCTGTATCTCATTATTTGTCACCCCTAACGTGTGCTTTATAGCTGATCTGGGTGGGTATGGGTATGACGGGACCTGAAGCAAATCAAAGCTCTGAGATGAACTAGAAACTCTGAATGGGCTCTCAATCATCACAGATGTGCTTTACAAAAACACAAGTAGCTTTGAAAGTGGAATTTTAAAATGAGGTTTCAAATTAAAGATCTGTGGGGTAAAATACAATAGAAATTCAAGGGCTTGCAATCAGATTTCCCCACCTTGAACAATCTGGTCTAGTGGGAAGTGTCCCTGCCCATGACAGAGGAGTTGGAACTAGATGATCTTTAAGGTTCCTTACAACCTAAACCATTCTGCAATTCTAGGAGTTTTCCAAGAGCCTTTTCAGGTCTGGTTCTTACTGTGTTGGGCTCAGTCTAGTGATTTTCAGTACCATTCTGGACTGTATGAGTAGGATCCATTTTGTTTCTGGAAAAAAATCCCTTTTTACTTGCTCTTTTGAAGTCTACCAGTCTCTGTCTTCACTACAGGTTTGCTGCTGCCTTGCTCATGCTCTGCCCTCTACCTGCTTCACTCAGGTTGCTCTCAGAAAGGGCACAAAATCATCTGAATCCAGAGCAAATCCACATCATGCAAGGAATACTCATCAGTTAAGGCAGAGAAGCAGCTTTCCTTCCCACAACCCTTTTCCAGCAGAAGAGACTGTGTAGTAAAACAGAGCAGACTGCAAGCAAAGAGATTAAATAATTGCACAATCCATCTCCATACCCTTCCTTAATACTGTCTCCCTCATCAGACCTCTTTGAATTCCCTGTTACTGTTTCTTATAATGATTTCTTTGGGTGCTGGAAATAAGATTTTGAATTCTTCTGAGCCCAGACTTTATTTTTTTTTGAGAGTCTGAACAACTCCTCACATAATTAAGCCCAATTTTCTTTCACCCCCTCAGCCACTATCAGAATAGAGAATATAAATTATAATGTTAATATGCCTGGGCGGGATACTTTTGTTCTTTTAATAGTTCTTCCTTCTCATTCTTGGCTTGTGTTTCAGAGAGGTGCTTGGTAATAGCTTAAAGCAGATTGCATTGCCTGTATGTTAACAGAGGGGAGATAAAAGAAGTCCTTTTGAAAAAGTGGCCCACTGTGCTCATGGGTCAATGTGCAATATTCATTTGCTGTAATTTCAATTTCCAGTAAGCTGTCCAATACATCTCTGTTTCAGTGCCTGTTATATCTGTGTCATCATCTACCCTCAAACTAATAAGAGTAATTTCATTAGTCTGGACATTCGAAAAAGCAAAACTTTTGTCTGAAATTAATAACTCCCACAGATTAATCAAAGGTAATTATATTAGGAGAAGTTATGTCTTCTTGTATCCTGAGTCATAAAATGAAATTCTCATTAAAATTGTATTACATTCATCACCCATGTATACCCAGATTCCCAGAGATATACATTATATAAGAATCTCCATTTCAATATTGCTTGCAAAACTCATCTTTATTCAGGCCAGGATTTCAGCACAAAAGCGTTCAGTCTGAGGAAACCATGCAATTCCCACACATGCAACTGAAGATTGTTCTGCTGGTAATAAAAAAATGCTACGTTCAGCTTAATGAAGGCCATAATGTTCACTTTGTCCTCTTGTAAATTCCAACTGATTCCTGACTACAACTACCAACAACCGCTGTTTCAGGAGGATAATTAAATTGCCATCACACCTTTCCTCTTTAAAGGATAACCTAAAAACACCGAATTTTGTGTTACATGGTGGTTTTTGTCTGCTATATGGCAGCACAGCAAGATGGGTGAGAACCCTAGGTTAAAACTCATGCAGCAAGTGCTATATCTTGCATTTGGTTTGAATGTGCTCCCATTCTGCCTGAGAAATTCTATCTTTCCTTCTCCTGAGCTTGCTTTGAGCAGCAACTCGTTCCTTCCATGACTCTCTGTGGTGCCTGGCACAATGCAGCCCTGACCTTGGTTGGGACACTGCAGTACTGCGAACATGAAAAATATGAATTAACTTCTTCTATGTCCCAGCCAAAACATTTGCCCTTCAAAGGTGCCTGAGAATTTTGCTCTTTCTAGTGGTTGCAAGAAGGATTGCCAAATATATACTTTTGTGCTGAAAAGTGCTGGAGAAATGTAAAGTCTTAACATTTTCCAAGGCAAGACAGCTATTAGCAAGGTTGCTTTGAGTAAGAGACAAGGTTGTCTAACCCTCTTTTGAGGCCAGTAATATATTAATTCATTAGATAAAGAAAGAAATCTTGGGGAGGGGCATTCCTCTTTTAACTTTGCTTACCATCATCAAGTCACTTAATGAAGTTCTTTTCTACCTTATCTCACAAAATTCCACAGCTGCCACTTTTTTATGACTTGCTTGTGCTCCAGCTAATTGCCCCTGATGTCCATTTTGCTATTCAAAATACCATGATAAAGGCCCATGGAAGTTGGTATGAATGAAGATGGCATGGAATCAACTAGTAAAAATGAAGTTGGCATTTGGAAATCTCTGTTTCTTAAAATCACCCTATTCTCTCCCTGAGGAGTCCCATTATCACACTACACTGCTGCCTTTCTGCCACCAGCTCCAGTAAGAAATAAATCAAAGAAACAAGCTGTCATGCATGTTGCTAATCAGAAAAATATTAGCTTGAAAAAAAGGCAAAAAACTCAAAAGTCAAAGCAATATTTTTGAAAACACCAGAACCTGGTATTAAGTGGGCTCTGTGGTGCTTTATCAAAAATGAAGCTGGTTTTCACATCTCCACACATTCCTTTTTGACCAGATTTAGTGCCTGGATCATAAGTGGACACAGTCTCCATCCTTCATGAGGATCAACTCTGGCTTTGGAGCTCTAGTTTTGGTGCATTAGATTTCACAGTTCACTTAGGAGGCCTCGGTCTGGGGTTTACCAGGGCATCGGAGCAGTCAGAAATGCTCCTGACACACTAAAGCAGGTGTGGTTGAAAGCATTTCACCAGCCAAAAGGTACATGATCAATAGCAAGCTAAAGGAAGACAACCCAAAACCAAATAGGAATCTCTTCCTACATTACTGGCAGTAAGGTTGCAATTTTCTGGTGATGATGTTTGGTTTGTTTAGCTTACAGCAAACCACATAAGCAGAGCTAATTCAGAGCTAGAAAGTAGAAAATGGAAGAAAAGCTCATGTTGTGTACCTGCTGGCTGTGCCAGCCAGAGGACTTGCACTTCCTAGAACTATTGGTGGGCTGTAGTCAAAGGTAAATGTCTGTACACTTCTAATTTGGACAGCATGTGACCCATTTCTCTGAAATTCAATGAGGGACTATAGTCATGCTTTCAAGTTACCACCATGCCAGCATGAAGGACCCTACACACGGATGAAAGAAGGCAAGAAATAAAGCCCGTTTGCCATAAAACTAATCCCTTTCTTGGCAGGTTACTGCAGGGAGTAACTTTTAGAAAAGAGAGGTCTGTGAATGATGGCTGCTTTTGTGCTCCCAGATGTAATGTGGTCAATGGGATCCTGTTGTTGCAGCTGTCTTCAAATGCAGCAGAAACACTTCTTTTAACCACCCAGCACAGCACAGGATGCTTGCAAAAACCTTCTTGACAAGAGCACAGGGTAGGAAAAATCTTGTAAGGAGCTGCTAAGGAGCAGAAGTGGCAGCACATCCGTGACCAGCCTGTCAGCTAGAACATACCGTGCAGGGAAACCTTCTGGGATGCCTCTCATAACAACAGGACCAGACTGTCCAAAATACCCAACCCTGCAACCTGCAGCTACAGGCAGCTGAGACTGCAAAGGCAGAGACCGTGTCAGCAGCAGCAGGAGTGAGGATGTGAGTCAGTGGCACAAACAAATGTGTGTTGCTGTACTGGCCACTCCAGCTGGGAGTTATACAACAGATCCATGAGAGGGATATGGGCTTTGGTCTCCTGTAACAGCATGAGGCATGGCGATAATGAGTCTGGTTACATGAGACATGCCAATGATGAGTCTGGTTACACCTCTCTCGCTTACACCCTCCTTCTTTGAGCTGACCTTGAGATGCTTTCTCTCAGCTCCCCGTGTGTTGGAACACATCCCAGGCAAATCCTCCAGAAGATGGCAAAACTAGCTCATGCAAATCATGGCTTGGTGTCAACTGGGCTTATTTTTATTCATAGGGAAGCTCGGGGAAGATGTTGTCAGAAAAGGTGTGGATAGAAGGAGCATTTCTACAGATCTGAGAAACTAAAAGCGTGATAGGACTAGATTAAAAGGGAGATGATAAAACAGGGCAGAAGTCAGCCTTGTTCCCAGGAGCCCTCTGTGAGGGAGGGCCCTCCACTAGATGGCAACAGCAACAAATCAAGGGAGAATGAAACGGGCATCTTCCTCCTTTGTAAAGTTGCTCCAGTGTACCAGGACCTCAGGGGAGCTACCTCCGTTACACTTCTTAATTATTCCCCAAAATATTACAGGCCATCAAGAAGGGATTTACTGGTTGGTTATTATGATATATTTTTTTTTTAATTTCTTTAATTCACTTCTACCAGCTGAGAACAAATGGATCCTGTTTAAGAGAGTAACTTCAGCTGTGCAACAGAGAAGCTGAAATTTGCCTTTGAAAATTGCAGGTGCTTTAAGATATATATTTTGTTTCATTCTAATCTATGGTAATTTTATTTAATATTTGTATTTAATCAATGCAGGAAAGTATCTCATTGCTGTCCTTTAAAGGGGGGCAATGTTTCTACTGAGGTGGTCAGATTTTTTATGCTTGACCCCGACACCCATAGATCATTTTTTAGAGAACTGGACCTGATGTGGCCCAGTTCAGTTTTCAATTGAAAGCAGAGGATAGCCATCTGGCATACACTAGCCTGTGGTCTTTCACTTCTTTTCCCCAGCTTACACCTAAAACACATTTCTGAAAACTGCTTTAACCATTTTTTAAAGCTCATAAACCCGTGACTTTCTTTCTAATTTAGTTTGGCAGTGCTTGTTCTTCTAAGGAAACATTTGCATGATAGTACCAAAAAACTAAGTAAAATTTGTAATTAAGAAAGGACTCTTGTAGCAGTTTTATGGGCTGGGTGAAATAATTTTCCAGTAATAAAAGCTTTATTTGCTATCTGTAGCATGATTTAATCATAAGTTACTGAAAGATGCTGTGATCCAGACAGCCTTATGTTCACTCTCAAGTATCTAGTCTGTAACACTAAGAACTTTCCAGGCTTTGTAACCTTATAAATAAATGCATGTTATTACATATGAATTAGTTATTGTTGAGTGTTTTTATAGCCTAACCATAAGTCTGGCATACACTCCTTCCATTTCATTGGATTACAGGCAAATATGATTTTTTCTAAAACTCATTTCCTTTCCAGAATCTTTGTCTTGTTGACAATTCCATGCTTCTGCCTAAATCAGAATAATTTTCTCGAATAGAGCATTATGATAATTATTAACAGTAGCAGTAACTGTTAACTGTAACAATAATTATTATTTTCACCTTCAATTGTCAGGAAACCAGAAATCTCTAGAATGAGCAATTTACCCAAATGCAGCTTTGGATTAGTGGCAAAATGCATTCAAGAATGGGGTCATTAAAAAACCAAACCAAACCAAAACAAGATGTTTCTTTACTGTTTTCTATGCTGGATTAAAAGTAGAGGTTTATATCTCACCATCTGAAATCATTTAGACATTTAATAAATAAAGTATTGGTTTTATCCTAATTTTTTATCACTTTTTAGTTGTATTGAAATCACTTATTGTTACCCAAAAAATGTATTTGCCTGTTTTCCTGCTATTTTAAAAAACTCTTGTGTGCAACTGATGCACTCGAGAGTAACACAGTGCACACTACCATGGTACCCCATGTCCTTAGCCTGTCTTCTACTCAGTTGATGCTGATTCTCTACCAGAAGTGGCTCAAGTATCACTGTAGGCGATCTGACCAGCTCCTGACATTCACAGTTTGCTCTTTCCTGCTCTGCCCAGCAGTGAGTGAAATGCCTCATTTGAGAAGCCCTTCCTCATTGCTTTTAATATATGTGATTGTGTTAGTGAAAGCACAGACATTGCAGCTCTAGCAAAAGCTGGTGAGGTTTGTGATGATCTTCCCTCAAGATCGTTGTCTCCAGGCAGTTGTTTAGGCACCAAGCTAATCCCATGTAATTCTCTGAGCACTGCCGGGCTGTCTTTGGTACTTAGTGCAGCTGAGAGCCCACAGACTAGTTGTGCTCATCCTGCCTGGGGCAGTGGAATAGGAGCTTCACAAAGTGCTCCCAGTCATGTTTCCATCCTGACAAGCCAGTTGGCATCCTTGGTGGCATTAGCCAACATGTTGGCAACTGCCAACAACAGTAGGTCTGGGCGTGAGCCTGAGCCCTGTGTCAAAATTGCAACACGGGTTAAATCTTATGAAATCTGTGCTCAACACTCAGGCATGATTTGGTGTGGTAAGGTGTTAGCGTAGAGAGGAGAGTAGCCTTGTCAGTGGGGAAAGGGTTAAACTGATAACGTTCTGATAACATCAACCACCCGGGTGGCAGTGGCACAGGCCATCTTGAGAACTTTGCCATTTGCAAGGCTGTGGATGATTTGCTTCCCACCCTTTTATTGACCAACATCAATGTCCTCTCATGTTGGCTGGGCGATCTTCTTCCACCCCATGCCTCGGTGGTGGCACTGGCTGTCATGCAAGACTTCAGTGCCTGTGGTGTGGGACCTGAATTACCCGTAGGCCATTTATTTTCCATTTTATTTTTTAATACCAACCTGTAGTTCTCTGCCATGCTGTATGAGAGTAATGCTCTTGCTTGTTTTTCATTTGTTGCTTTTTTTTGTTGCTGCTTTTTACCTTTGCTCCAATAATGAGGTTATTTAAAACATTCTTCTTCCATTCTGTCTTGTTAATTTGTATAAAAGACATCTTTATATTTAGTGAGACTAATTAGACCATAACTGACCTAAAAAATTACGAGAAGACAATTTCTAGACAGTTTTCTTTCCACTTGTTTCAGGAACTAGAGTGTTCTGATGAGGCTGAGCTACAGAAGGTGGGAACAATCTGAAGAGTTTGCATCAATTTATCTTAACCACTATCTTTCCAGTGCAGGGTGAACCAGGCTGCTTCCAGGGCTACACCATTCACTCCTGAACACAGTGACAGATTGTGTAGGATCCTTCAGATGCCAGCAGCAGATAACAGAAGAACTGAAATGGGAACAAACAATGTGACACAGTATCCTTTTCCATATGTACAGTTTTGATGAAGTCAGTGGCACAATTCATGCGACTGAAGAACAGTAAGGAAGAGATTAATAGAAGCAAGATTTAGATAAGAGGCCATTACATGGCTCCAGTCATCCAATTAAGAAATTAAGCTCTTGAAATGGATTTGTTTTGATATGCCAGCAACCACAGTACAGAAAACTTTTGTGAGGAACATGTGGATGCACAGCTGTTTTGGAAATGACTTTAAATAACTAGGTGTCTTAATTCTTTCTGCTGTGAATTTGCAAAGAGGTCAGAGCTGCAGTGACAATTTATGGCACAACAAAGAAAATACTTGAAATTAATAAGAGTGGGAGTCCATTTTCTTAAGCTGTAGAGGAAAAACTCATAGAAACTTAGCAGTCAATATATTCCTTCACTGTGCTGAGTAAACAGTAAAAAGAAAATGTAATTTGCTCACAGGCTATTTCATTGTAGAAAACAATGTGGAAAGGGTATATTTTTATTAACTTATAAATATATGTGCATACATAGGGCAATTTAAAGACTGTATTTCAAGTAGTGATGAATGTGCAAATGCTGTGTATATATTACAATGAACTTAATACATTTTGGAGGGGATGAAAAGTTAACTTACACATTACCAACAGTTGCAGTCCAACTATTAATATAAAAACAGTACTAATGAGAAATGTCATTAGATAGTTGTCAGTGCTGAGGGTGTCAAGGTGCAAATGTTAGAGGTACCATCTTTAAGGAGAGGAGTGTCTTTCACCCAGACCCATGTGCTGACTTTTCTGCAAAGTGCTGGAGACAATGTAGTTAGAAATATCGGTCTCCAGGCGCCAACAGAAAGTTCCTTTCAAATTATCTCCATTTTATGTGGCTATTGCTGAGAGGTGGAAAGTTTTTAGGAAGCTCTATTTAGAAGTATCCTTGGTCATCAGTATGTTTTTGTCTCCTGAAAGTCATGTGCACCTCCTCAGGCTTTGATGAGACAACGATGAACTTTAACCTGTTTTCAGAACATGCTTGCATAGGTGTTTTGCTATAGGGTACAGAGAAAAGTATGATATGACTGAACAAGTGGACTGAACAAGTAAGACATGGGGCTCTGCTTGAGCAAAATAAAGTCTAACAGTAAAGAAAGTAATTCTGACTCATCTAGTAGAGTTGGCCGAAAGGGGTTGTCAGTGTTGGTGGGTAGTTCCTTGTTAGTGCTGTAGCTCCCAACTACCTTCTCCAGCTGCCTTGTGCCTCCACTAGCAGGATCCTTGTATGAAATCCCAGAGCTACTGACTTCTAAATTTGACCTCTGAGAGTAGGACTGTGAAGGGGATAGGAGGGCTAAATCTCAATGCAAGGTATTGCAGCCCCTGGCTTTCAGGGGTCTGGTCAGCCACCGGAACATTCAGCATCCAGGTGAAATATATTAGGAACACCACACATTGCCCCAGAAGACTCACACCCCTAATGGAAGAAGGAGAAGGCATCACTGTCCACTTTCCTTATCCAATAACTCAATGGCTGGGGCAATTATCTAGCTAGAGGGAAGTTTAACTCTGCCTGAATAAATTTGGAGCCACATTCTCCCCTATGCAAGGTAGTTGGTTACACAGGTCAATATACAACACAAAACAGAGCAGGCCTAGGCACAAGGTCAAAGATCAGAACTTGAGAGAAGAATGGCATTCCTATGGAGGGATATATGTTGTTGTCTACCTCCCTACCTGCTGCTGAAACATCTTTTTTCACTTGAGGTCATGATTTGAGTACAATGAACCTAGACATCCCTTCTTTTTTCTACTTTTCAAAACCACTGTCCCAGCTTCCACCCCCCATAAATATGAATAATATGGTTAGGAAAGGTGGAGAGGATGAGGAGAACAGCTTATTATCTTCTTCCCCACTAGCGATTCTTGATACCAGCTGCCACTGTGACATTGACACAGTGGGATCAAATATGATGAACCACAAGGTGCCACTTTCACTGTCACTTCAAATTCCTGGAGTCTTCATACATTAAGTCATGTTTATTTATAAGATACATTTCCTGTTTCTATATTGGCACTGATTTTAAACTGCCTGCAACTAAGCATTGCCTGTCAGAATGCGTCTCTCTTTTCCTAAGTATGTATCATGCTGAATATCATATTCATAACCCAGAAAATGATTCTTTCCAGTCTATGGAACCAAACATTTATTGTAGTCTCATTTAGTCTCCAGCCCTATCAACAGCCCTGTCTTTTTTTCCCTTTCCAATCTAGCAGATATTCCTTCTTGTTGCTGTGAGCTAATTTCCAGATTTCCTTGAGTGATTTTCAAATCACCTGACCATCTGTTTCAAATCTAAGCCTCCCAAGATGCAGTCAATCTAAATATGTAAGATATATTGTAAATTATGTACAGAGCTACCTTTTAAATTATCTGGGTTTGTTTTGTTTTGTTTTGTTTTGTTTTGTTTTTTGTTGATATTAACTATTCCATGTGTAGGGCTATAACTGATTTTAAAACCTGTAACCACTTTATTATCAATGCCTGAAGTAGACTCACAGGCAGAATAAGTCCAGAGGGATCAATTAATAGCACCTCACTCAGAATGAGGGAGATTGGTAACTGTGATATTCCAGCCAGAGCTGTGTCACACGGGGGTGATAAGCAGCAAACTATTTCCATGTTCCATGAGCTGTAGATCAAAAGAAACCTGGTGTTTGGGAGTACCTTCTGTTAGGTGTGTTATATATGAATTAGGATCTGTGTGGATCTTATGGCCCTTCCAGAACTTCCTGTAGGTCTAGGACGCTGAGTTCTTCAGTGAGCAGAGGTCATTATTTTCTAATTAACATTTTCCTTTTCACAAACAGTGAATAAGTTCAGCTTCATTTTTAAATGAACAATTTTCAACAGAGCAAAAATCAGAATAGATACTTCTTCTGCTACAGAGGTGCGAAGTATGGATTGACTGGGCCACAAAAAGCAGGAGAAAAAGATAGAAGCTCTTCACTGCAGAAGAAAGAACAGTAAGAAAATTTGCTCTGCTGTCTGAACAGACCTCTGTGAAGAGAATGAAGACACCAGTCTCCACTGCAGTTAATCTGGGGCCTTTCACAAAATCTAAAATTTACTCTGTACAGCTAAAAGAGAACATCAGACCTATGGGAGGCTATCATTAAGTGTCCCCTGGCTCCAGAGCAGGCTTAACTAATGAGCATTCAGACCAAAGCAACACAATTTCCAAAGCATTTATTGTTTTCTGTGAAGCCTGAGTTTTGCTGCACACCACCATTTGTGTGCAGGACTGATGAACAAGAGCTGCACTTAGGGGTCCGAGGGGATCCAACAAGTGCCAAGTCAGCAAAGAAAGACCTGCTGAGTGCATTTGCTCTGGAACCACCATTAAGCTGCATACGTACATACATACATACAGCTGCATGAGGTGCCAATCCAAAACAGCAATGGCTTCCTCTAAGATACTTTTAAGGTGAACTGCTATTTGTTTTCTAATAAAATTTTTGATGGATTCGGATTTTTAGTGGGTTTTTTTTGTTTGTTTGTTGTTTTTTTTTTTCTGGAAAACATATCTGTCCTGATTCTAGTTTAGTCTAATCTTTCATGTCTGTTTCTTTTTCCTGTTTCAGCAAAAATGAACTGTTCATATTTCCTACCTTTCTCACTTTGCCCACTTCAGAGCTTGGTATCCTTGCCATATGAACTGGTAGGACCAGTGCCCTGTCTGAGAGAAGCGTTGCTATAGCCTGCATACCGTATTCTCCCATGGCACAGAATATTTGGCTTGTCAGCATCAGGAAAGATGTGCCACAGGCATGAGAATCTGCCAGGGAAAACAGGAGCAGAGCAGCCTTCTGTTTGAGAATGGGATTAAAGGAACAGGTACTGTTTCCTAGCACCATCACAGCTCAGTGTGTACTGTGTTCCTGACTGCGTTGCAAGTCCCCAGAAAACTCCTGTGTGTTTATCTGGAACTTAGAGTAATGTGTTAAAAAGTTGTCTGAGGCTCTTCCAAAGTATTGGTCAGACATTGCTTTCACAAAGAGACTTTTTAATCCTCTTCATATTTGTCTGATTTATGTGATTTCCTCCAAATATATGAGTTAGCACCTTTTACACACAACAAACCTCCTCACAATGACAGAGAAAGGTTAGGCTTAATTCGTAAAAATGGCTTGGATTAAGGAGGTAGTGCAGACCTAATACTCATAGCACCCTGCCTACTAATTTCTGTAAGGTGAAAGTGTGAGGTGTATTTTTTCTTTTCCTGGGTCTTTAATGTATGTTCTTCAACCCAATGAGCTGGCATTGTGCTATGTTAATCTTAGTTTCATTTGATATTAAGCTGCAGGACACTTCATGGTCTCTATGAACTTACATAAAACAGATTGGTTTCCCCTGCCTTAACATATCTTTGATGTCCTCATTGCCTCTTCAAAGCTCTGTCAGGTCCCTCCAGCACTCACCTACTGCTCTCTGGGCATGAGTTAATATGCAATGAAGTTGATTCCCGGTAATACAGGTGGAGACTGGCTGCCTTACACACAAAAGCTGGTTGTGTAGACAGACTGAACAGGAGAGAGCTATTAGTTTGCCTTGAATCTTCTCCCTCAGCAGGGTGCTAATTGAACCTTCTCTCTCTTATGGATGTGCTGATCTTCAAAAAGAAAGGCCGATCATGCAAGAACTAGAACTGCAGTATCTTTGTAACTTGACTTGACTCCTTTGGCAAGGAAGTTTGGAATTGGCTACTAGATTCAGAAGCGGTTGTGAGGAGAGGAGAGGGAACCATTAGACAGGCAGCTGGGCAGATAGAGAGACAGATGGAGAAACTGTGATCCTTGCGCAAGCAAGTCAAAATTTTACATTAGTTTTATTTTTTATAAAAATTCCTTTAGCAAGAATTGCACTTCCTGATGCTTTTTATTTGTGAATAATAATACCAGCCAGCAAAATGTTCCAGGGTTTCATGGATGGATGGAGATCTCAATACACTCTGCATGGGCTGAATGAAGCAGAACAGAAATTGGCAAAAGCAGGGTTATTATCTTTGTTATTTAATATTCATAATACAGTGATACTCAGAGTTTCTAACCAAGTTTGTATTGAAGTAGTTTTTCATCTTAGTCCTTTTTCAGCAAGCTTAAACTCAGCAGTCCTGATCCTACTGCCTAAACAAAAATCTGAAAAACCTGTGACTTAAAGAAAGTTTAAGACAGGAAATGAAGAATAAATCAAGTATACAGCTTTCAGCCAGTTTGAGTTTTAATTTGAGGCCTGCAGGTGTGAGGACACATGAATTAACATGATTTTGGCATTGGTGGAAGGCCAATGGCAGTAAGTTTGAAGCCTGTCTTCCATGGATCTTAGAAAGGAGCAGAAGGAGAAGAATATGTAGGAAATATTTTTGGGAAACCTCCAGTTCTCTAAAGGAAGAGAAGGGAGAAGGTGGCACATTGTGGGAACTGGTTATGTGCCAGAGGAGAATGGTTCTGTTCTGTAGGACATCAAGTATCTGCTTTGGGTAACTGCATCTCAGCCCTGGAGATGCATCTGTCTGGGATGCCAACTTAGCTTTAACAGCTAAAACTGTTTTAGATGTCCCATGAAAGGGACAATTCCACACAAATGGGGCATGTAAGTAGTATAATTTTAGTTGATTTGTGTCCTGTTTTGAGGTAAAACAGAACTGATTTTCTGTTTAGTAATTTTACTTTTTAGCTGGGTCTCTTCTAAGTAAACTCTGAAATTAACTGCATATTGTTCAGAAAACTGTTCACTTTCACAGTGATAAGACCTGATTACACCAAGGAATGGTGTGCAGAGAGGCCCTTGCTTATATTTATCACTTTAACAACCAAAGACTGGTAATTTCATTATTTGCCCCATTGGAGGGCTGGGAGCGGAAAAGCGTAGAGGGGTCACACTTGCAGGGAGGAGCGGACAGGACAGGTGACCCAAAACTGACCAACTGGGGTATTCCATCCCATCCGCATCATGCTCAGTATAAAAGCTGAGGGATCAAAGAGTCAACTCTCTTCCTTCAGTCATCAACATCTGAGGAGGATCCTGTCTGTCCATCTGCCTTTGATCCCAGTCCGTGCATTCCTGACTCCAGATCTGGAATCCAGGTCCTGAGCATTGCTGAGTCTATTCTGGGACTTTTCTCTGTGCTTGCTGGTAATGTGATCGCTATCTTGGGAACACGATACGGTTTTGTATATACTGCATACTACACTTTCCTTTTTATTATTATTTAGTATTTCATTTTTTATTAATATATTCATTAAAGTCGTTTAGTTTTTTCCTAAACTCGTAAATCTCTTTATATCTTCCTCTCCTCTCTTTTTCTTAGAGGGGGGGGTGAGGGGCCATCGGTTATTCTGATTGGTCAATCCAGCCAAAACTACAACACCAACAAACTTTGTTGCTTTTTTCTCTGGCCTTATTGCTTGAAGACCTCTTCCAAGCCCATCAAACTCGTGGCCTATAGAGCATGGATTTTTCCAGTGTTTCAGAATTAGACACCTTCCTAATTACAGCTTTTGATGTTTGCTGTTACATTTATGTGTAAAGTGGCATATTCTTTATTCTTTCTTATTTCTGAAGACATTTCTGTTCTGAAAACAGTTTTAGATTCGAGTTACAGTTTGGGGAACAAATGTTTTTCAGTAAGAAAAAACAACTTCAAAACAATGTTGTTTATATTCAGTCCATTCTTCATGAGATTCACTTGTGCTTGTTTAACTTTCATTTCTTGCAGACTCAATTTCAAAGAACAATGATACCTTCGCATTTAGAGTGAATTCCAAAGAGTGGTGGAGGGATGGGGAAGAGATCTGGGCTGAGGAGAAGAGTTCAGCCTTCCTGACTTTTTTAACTCAGTAAACTGAAAAATTTCTATTGTTTTTGTCATCTTTCAAATGAAACTGGAGCTCCTGAGTTTATATTTCAGTGGAGGACTAAACAACAGTGCATTCATGCTTGAAAAAGTGTTTTTACTGTACTGTACTTTGAACCACTTATTGCTTTTCATTTTCCCATAGGAGGGCAGATGAAATACTTGGTACTAGCATTCCTTGTGCACATCCTCCTCTCCGTTTTGAAAGTTTACCATTGCATTTTGATGTTTCATAACACTTTAAGCACCCATAGACCTTTCTTTCCAGACTGGACTCCTTTCAAGACAGTAGGCTTCATGGTTTCAGATTTTGAAGTTTATGCAAGAGCCGCTTCATATGAAAAGTTGTTTTGAGAAATGCTCAGGGACACACACAGCTGTCACGGTGACATTTCCTGATGTTAATGCTATTGTTTTGTAGATATTCGCCCTGAGTTTAGACATCATTTTTGCACTCATGCTCTCCTAATTAAATTTAACAGCCAGGATAGACTGAGGTCAGAATGCAGATGCTAAGATCAATGTATGTGCTATCAATCTGTATAAGAAATTAAATGGAAATATTTTCATATATTCTGATCTTCTGCAGGTTTTGTTAATTTTATCCTTTCTTGTGAAATTTAGCTTGAAGTGTAAGCACGGTGCTGGCTGCTCATCCAAGTACAGAGGGTTTTGCTAGCACTCTCTCCTGTCCTTGGGCTGGAATGCAATTTTGCCACAGATGAAGAAATTCCCCAGTTACAGTGTTTGAGGAGTTCCAGCATCTCATAGTATGGATATGCATTTATTTCCACCAGCATGTGGAAATAGCATCCATCACACTAAGGCCAAATGAGCTGTAGTTTCCAATATGCATTAAATGAGTGGTCCTTTTGACCACTGTTTTTTATAAGCAGTTTTAAAACCTTTACAACTTTAGCTACTACAAACTGAAATACCAACAAAAATATTATCAGAAATTAAATAAAGAAATTAGGGTTCTTTTTAAGAGCTGTTTTCATGCCCAGTTTTTATTTTATGACAAGAATACTCTGCTGTTTTTATTTCATCTATGAAATTGGTTTTGATAGCGTGTCAGCATTTGGTACATTTAGTTATACTAAAATATTTTCATTCGTTCCAAAATAGGAAATTTTAAGTAAAAAAGCCACGTTAGAATAAAAATAAAACTTTACTTTCTTCAGAAAGTTGTATTTATCAGTAGGCAGCGTGTAAGAGAAAAATAAGCCATTAGCTGTTCTTAAATGCATTTCCTCAGAAATGCAAGTATCAGCTTATTTTGTTTTTATTTCTATATTTATCAGTTTGTACTTGTAACTATCCAGTGTTCATATAACGACTAAGATACCAGGGCTGAGTTGGACCCTGTATTTAAACATTGCAATATGCAGCACACCAAACAAATGATTTCCTAAAAGTGCAAGAGGGATTTAAAAAACAAGGAAAAGGGTGTGCATGGGGTCAAATAACTTAACCTCTGGCACACAAGAAGTCTATGTCACATCTCTCAGTCAAGCCTGGTTCTGCATGTCAATCGTGTCCTTCACTCATAGCACTTTCAGGCTGCATTTATACCAGCCATTACACTTTCAAATCAATGCAGTGAGAAGTCTCATATATACATTCGATTCTCACATTGCGTATTCAGAGGAACACATGTTTATTATTAATGTTGATAATGAGATATTAAGCTGTCACAGGGGATTGTGATGAGCAGCATCAAGGCAAGTCTATTGCTAGCATCCACAGTGGAATTTCTGCCAAGGAAGTGTAATGAGGAAGACTGGGAGAAAAAAAAAAAAGAAGAAGCAAGAGAAGATGGTAGTGTTAGGGGATGTGTGGGCTGGGAAAACTATCTTGGGAGATCAACAGTTCTGCTTGTAGAGAAGCAAAGTTTAGCCTGTCATTTTTTATATATATTTTTTTTTTTTTGGTAGATTTCCTTTTCAAATGAATATCATGCTCATTATAGGTGCCAAACTGACAGCCCTTAAGACTGAAGTTCCCTCTTACAAAATCAAGTGTAGCAAGGAGCAGTAACAGAAGCTTTTTCACTCATGCCCACCAATAAGTCTCCCCCTTGGTCAGGCAAAGATGAAAAAGTAGTTAAAATTCATCTTTACTTTACTTTTCCTGGTAGCAAGGAGACTTTTACTAACACTTTTGTGGTTTCTACTTTGACTTTGGAAATGAACAGAGATCAGTACATTTGTCTGGTATATAATATATATAACATATATATTATATAGCCAGCGGACTTGGCAAGACTGGGAACCTTAATGGTGTGAGTGCTATCAAATAATTTCCCAACTAACCTATGCAGGATTAGTTAAATAGTTCCTCCTGTTTTACTGAAACTGGGATTGTCATTCCCCTAGAGAAAAGTAAGTCCAAACTTTCAGTTACGTTTCATTGGGCCTTTATCTAAATATTACCTATATCCCACTTTAAATCATTACTTGTCCCACAAAGATATGAAGACGTCGTGGTATGTGAAGAAAAAGGCTGAGACTAGACATTGGTTAGACTCCAGAAAGAAGCAGGAATGGGGAAAGTGATCATCTTCTAAACTCCTCAGTTAACAATTGCAAAACAAGAACAGTGTTGATTCATTTACCATCTCTCATATCTCAGCCATCAAGTGTGTGCTGCCCAAAAAACTTAGATGGACCCAGCTTGGCTCTGAAAGGGACTTTTGGCCATAGTGGGGGCTCAACACTAAGGATGTGACTCCTCTGCTTTGTGGGACCAAGAGGCAAACAATGGCTATATTGAAATTCAAGCAGCACATTAAATTGGCCTTTCCCTGTCCTGTGAATTACTGTACTTTATTTTGTGCCAGTGACACCAAACTTCTGTATCTTCCTAGGAGAGAAATCCCAAATGGAGGACAGCACATAGCCTCTCATTGACCACAAATCTCTCCCAAGCCACAATCTCTTCCACTGCATCAATAAATTACAGCAGCAACCACTGTTACCTACTCTCCTCTAGAAATCAAAACCAGCAGAAATTGGGTCCTTAGAAAATCCACAGAACACAAAACTGGAGAGGAGGAGCACTCCTGGAAGTGGTCCAGACCACAGAGCAATCAAATGTCAAAATTCAGAGCTGGCTGTCTTGGTACAAAAATAATTTCTTCATATAGATTTTACCACAAAATAGTTGAATTCATTGGCAATCTCTTGACAGCTACCCAAGAGAACCTGTGTGGAGGTATGGGTGATGGAATGGGAGGATCAGAACACTGAGGGGCTCTGTGGGCAGTGTGAAGTGTGCCTTCTGATTATTACATTGTAAATAGGACCAGATTAGAAATGGTGATATGGGAACTGGAACTTGACAGTCACTCTGCCTTGCAGTTCTTTATGCTATTTTGGTCAGCAAAAATGCTAAATTTATGTTTTGAAATGTGCACAGAGATTTCTCTGGAATAAATGTCTTGGAATTGTATGTAATATTTTCAAATAGAAGAAAAAAGAAGTAAAATACAAAACCCTAACCCCCAAACCTTTTAAACTCACATTGTTATGTACTGCCCTGGGAAAGCCTGCCAGACTGTTTAACACCTTTATTGCTTGATCCTGAGAGCTCAATTTGTTACTTAAGGATCCTTCTCCTGTCACTGGTCATGACCCCATATCTGCTTATATTATTCCTAGCAGGTTCTCCAGCACACATTAGTTCAAAAATCAATCACTTCCTTGATCCGTCATTTCTGTCCCACTTCTGGGCTACATGTCTCTAGTGCTAATCTGCTGGTGGCTGTCTAATGCTGATTACAACTGTACCTGGTTTGGCCACTTGAGGAAAGAAAGGTTTGCCTCATGTTTCTTCAGCCAGAGCACTTTAATAAATGAATGCTATGGCTGAATAAATACATATATCTCTGCAACAGTACAGAAGTTCCCTGTTGTACATTTATTTATGTTCTGTATATTTTCACATGGTTTCAACATTCCTCTGGGAAGATGATTCTTCAAAACATCAATTCATAAGAATTTGTTTGAATTACCCTCATTTTATACTACCTTGAGCTTAATTTCATCCTATTACTTATAAGTTTGAGTGATATTCTAAATCATTCTTATCTTCTTATTGCTTATTCCCCTCTATACTGCATAATTAGCCAAGATACAAATTTTTAATTTTATTCACCTTTCTTATTGGTAATTTATTTCTCAAAACTTTTATCATATGCTTTTGGGTAATTGTTTTGATATTTTTTTCACACTTAAATATGAAGTCATATTCCAGAAGAATGGAGAATGATGTTTACCTAAGCACTGGTCTATTTTTCTGCCACTTCTCATTTCAAGGTCCTTCAGAGTTCTTGTCATCTTTCTTATAATTGTGGTGTCCAAGTTGTTCTTCTTTCACATGGCACTAAACACTTGATTTCTCTAATTTTCGTTTCCTGTTTTGCTCTATTTTCCTATCCATGGTTTCCAAATCTCTCAATTCAGGTAATTTTTCCATTTTCTTTGATATTCACAGCTCATTTACTGTGAAATTTTGTAAACATAAATGAAAGGAAGGTCTTACCTTAAAGGAGACGTATTGTCGGTTCATAACAAAACAAAACAAAACAAAACAACAAAAACCCCCCAAATGGAAGAAAAATACTCAAAGAGGGGAAGAGAAGTTAGTAATCAAGATAGATGAGTGTGGATCATATATTCTGCTATTGAAAAGTATTCCTGATTTCACATTCTGAGTTGGAATTGAAAATGCAGCTGAGACTTTTTGCAGTTTAATGTTTAAAGAATTAAAAGGTTGATCAGTTATGACTGCAAGGTTGGCTGTGCACTACTTTAGATACCCCACTGAAATATTCAATTCTTAGGAGATGAAATATTCATTTTGCGTGTCTTATTGAGGGCCCTCTGATGTGACCAGAAACACAGCTTGGGCAACAACTGTAAGTTCCTGCACGACCTTAACACGGGGAAGAGGGCTAAGAGAGGCCCTTCAGGGAAGTTACATCATTGTGACGGTGACTCCACCTCCTCCCTGGGCAGGCCATTCCAGTGGCCTAATCTAATCTCAGTCTCCCCTGGCAGAGGGGGAACTTGTGGCCATTCCTTTCTTTTGAAGAAACGCATATATTTTAATATCCTTAACACATCAAAAAGTCCGGTAGTTTTCTTTCAAAGATACAGTTTATGCCAAAAGAAATCTTTGAAGAAAACAAAAGTTTTCCTTAACTGACCTCTGCTGGAGCTGTTTTGGTTTTGTCCTAAAAGAGACTCTGGCAAGGACATTGCAGGTTCCAAATTTACTTTGTGATTCTTGCTCATTCCGTGGCTCTCAACTGGCCATCCATTATTTATTGCAGCGCAATGTGTGCCTTGATGACCCCGAACAACAGGTAGGACCTACAAAACAAAGCAGAATCTCTGCTCAGAGGATTTTAAAGCCTTAGTGCACTACCTTGGAAAACTATGGAAAACAACAGAGATCTTGCCACTATCACCTTATTGAGCCCAGCAGCTCTCTTTGGGTAAGGCATATTTTCCAGAGTTACTGCACTCTCAGAACAGATCTCCAGCTAATGAGACACACTGTATAGGAAAGCAGCTGCTCTAGCCTTTGCCACACTCATACCACACAATTGCTGAGGTTGGAAGGGACCTCTGGAGATCCTGCTTAAAGCAGGGTCAGTACAACAGGTTGCTCAGGTCTGTGTCCAGCTGGATTTTGAATATATACAAGGACTGAGGCTCCACAACCTCTCTGGGCACAGTGTTCCAGTTCTTGGACATTCTCATGATTAATTTTTTTTTTCTTATGTTTAAACAGAATTTTCTGTGTCTCAATTTGTGCCCATTGTCTCTTGTGGTTTCAATGGGTACCTTTGAGAAGAGTGTGGTTCCCTCTTCTTTACAACCCCCACAACTCCCCAGTCAGGTATTAATACACATGGATAAGATCCCTTCTGAACCCTCTCTCTTTGGCTGAACAGTCCTTTCTCTTAAAACCTCTTCTTGTACTCCAGGTGGTCCAGTGTCTCAACCATCTTTGTGGCCCTTCACTGGACCTTCTCCAGTACATACAAGTGTCTCTTGTCCTGGGAAGCTCAACTGTGGACACAACACTCCCAATGTGTGGCGTCAGTGCTGAGCAGAGCAGAAGGCTCCTGCAGCCATCCCGTAAATCTATGTAGGGGTTATCAGCTTGTGATTTTCCTGTGAAGGAAAATGTCTTTGACAGTAGCTGAAGGCCACATCAAAGTTTGTAGCTGCCTGGGAGGAGTGCTATCTAACTTCTGGCACTAGGCTGCATTGCATCATGTGGTTGCTCCCAAACCAAACAAAAGATGAGGTATCAGTAAGAACATCACATCCTCGTATGTTGTTCACTCCTGATCTAGATCAGTTTTGATGAAGTCTGCACATGATTGCAATCAGGTGCCCAGGGAATCTTTTTCTGCTGCCAAGTGCAGCATGGGGGTGTGCCTTAGTATGAAACAAAGTAATGAAGACTATGTGATATGCTTCTTTTGAAACACAGCTCTTATGAAAAATTCAAGAGGAAACACTTTCCTTTTGTTCACTGCCAGTTCATCTAGTTTGCAGCTGAAGAAAAGAGAGATGATTATTTTGGGGTACTTTAATGTGTGGGAGCTTTTAAGTGGATATAGATTTGTTCTGTTTGTTGTCAAGGTGCCAGAAGTTCTTGAAGCCTGATAATGCTCTTTCCATGTTTTATTCAGGTTGTCATCAGTAATGAAATATAATTTAATTTTACTTTCTTATTATACTTTTCTCATCTCACTATCAAAAAAGTGCACAGAATATTTTTTATTACCACTCACAAACAAGGGAGCTTTAAAAACAAATGTATGCAAAGAATTAATGTTTTTGTAGAAAGGCTTTAATTTATTATTTAGCTCTATTTCTCCAGTGATAGCAAGAATATGCTTTTTATGAACATCATAGTACCCTTGATTCTTGAAGACAATTTATACATTAAAAATAAATTGTAAAATCCCAGTAGGATTCAGCATGTTGGCACATTTTAGATTAAGGATGGTGATGTTGATGACTACTAACTTTTAAATAAGTAAGTTAGATGGAAAAAAGTTATTAGCAAAGGCTAAAAAAAAATTAGAAAAAAACCTAACATTCCTTGAGTCAGATAGCCTTTTCTCTCCAGGATGTGTTCTCAACAATTTTTCCCTTATGCTCTTGCTAAGAATATTTAAAAAAAAACCAAACCAAAATAAAAGCTTCTTAAGATGGCAGGCCACAGTCTGGAGAGAGACTGAAAATACATTTTCCTGAAGATCTACAAGGTCTGGCTATTAGTTGGGGCCCCCATTCCTATGTGAAGTAGTTAGTCTCTCACAGTCTAATCTGCTATTGTTTGTACTCTTTAACATAGTCTTTGTGTCAACTCAAATTCCAGCCACAAAGCCATCTGGCTGACAAAAGAGAAACTGCTGCACTGGTTCCTGCTGGTCAGAAATGGTAAAACATTTGGTTAAATGGTAAAACAATGGTAAAACCAAACAGGATTTCCTTAATTCAGTGAAGTAGCCCTGGCCTGCTCATCAGGTCGAGCACTTCATCTCTAGTGTGTAAGATTATTGGTTTCTTCCTTCTCCTCACCCTAGTGTGTCATCACAGGGACTCATTTTGTGGTCTGACTGCTCCTGCAACATCTCCTGCAGCTCTGACACCAATTTCTTAACAAAAATTTTCATCCTTTGCATTCACTCGCATTCATTTCCCCTTAATCGTCCTCATCACACTCCCATAACTCCCCTTACTGCTCCAAGAACTGCATTTTCTTGAAACAGATCTCAAAGAGAACCAGCCCTTTGGCTATCAGGTACCTTCTCTGTCCTTTTGCAGATTTTTTATTTAAATCCTATTTCTTTTGCATTCCTTCATTAGGTTGCTGTCAAACCTCTGTGCATTTTTGCCTGAGGAAAATAGACTACACAAGCATAATACATAGTTTGGATGTCAATAGATTTTATTACAGTTTAGGATAGTGGTTCTGCTTAATTTCATGCTATCCACAAACTAGATAGATAGTAAATTGTTAGCTCTGACGGGAAGGTTATACTACGGGCTACATTTTATTTTGAGTTAAATTCAAACATCTTTCTACCAGAGTCTGAATGTGGCCTATCACGCATTTGGGAGTGAAACAGAAGTTCTGGTCTCCTTATCAGACCTGACATGCAATCCTGTTACACTACAGATGCACTTCCCTGATATAAAGAAAATGAAAAATCCTCAGTTCACGGTGAAATTATGTGGTTAATATTATCTGATAAAATAAAGGTGAATGAACAGAACCTTGAAGGGAGGTTGGATCGCTGAGGAAGACAAGGCATCCAGGGAAGCATTGCTACGTGCCTAGCACAAGGGCAAAAGCAAAGATAAATGTAGGTCAATGGAAAAGCCGGGAGCAACAGAAAAATACTGAGCAAATTCCAGAAGAAACAAGACAAAGTGACCTGCAACACAGTTCATTCCTCATCACATCTCAGAATGCAGTCAAAACAGATGTAAAAAACAGAAATCAACACAGCTACATCAGGCCTTTTCCCTTCCTTCAGTACTGTATGAGAAATAAAATAGAAGTTTTGCAAACTGACCTCTTTGTATCTACTGGGTCAGAAATTTCTGGAGCAAACCCCCAACTTGGTAATACCACCAATAAATCCTTCCTGTCTAACTAAGAAGAAAACCAAGTAAAACACTGATCTGATGACAGTGCGTGAGTAGAAATGCCATGCACACTGCTCATAGAAGGATGGCAAGTTTCTCACCTGACTTTGCAGCCTTGAGCATTGTCTCCTAGATGCCAGTGTTCACCAATAACAGGTCATGCCAAGGAGGTAGACAGCAAAGCCTGTGCATGTCCTGGTTCAAGTTCAGGGCCCAGATGACTCTGTACTGTCAGTTGCCTCTTCCCTTCCCCATGTTTATAACCTGCTGACTAAATTCGGCGTGGCTGAATTTAATTATTGCACTTTTTGCATGTGAAATAATTAAAACAAGGAGTGGAGAGTTTAAAGGAAGGCAAGGAAAGGTGCGTAAGAATTAGGACCACACTCAAGAAAGAAAATAATAATCTGGCTGGGCTCCTTTGTCTCTCCAATCCCAGACTGCTTCTTGCAATTTAATTTCTATTAGTCTGTCCCATAAAAGCAAAAACATGTCAAACACCATCACTGGGACATTTTCAGGGTTGGCTCATCCAAAGATAAGGTACCTCACCCACAGGGATGCATCTTTTCTATACAGAGCAGACTTGGTGGTAGTGGATAATTGGAAGCAATTAATCACGCCAAAGACAAACAAACCTAGACATAAATCATTAAACTAACAAGAACACGATCTGCTTCTCTACCCCATTCTACCTTGTCTTCCTCCACGCTGCTTTGAAGGAGGACCCCTGGCTTGCAGAGAGAACACATTGATAACAGTGCATTTTATGGCTTATAATGACAGCAGGAGGGCTTGTTTTATTTCTTTTCTCCTTTGTATTCTTTTTCTTTTTTTGCCTTGTGTGACTATGATGTGAGTATGTCTCTCTGTAGACCTTCTGTACTGAGAACTCCAACCATATATAAAGAAAGCACACACTATTCAACCATCATTAAGCATCATTTGCAATCCTGTACTTTATCACCAGTGTATTGTCCATTCAGCAAGTTTTCATGCTTGAAGTACACATGCTGACTCTCCAGATGTGTCAGCTAGTTTGTGTAACAAACTAGTTCTGATAACATGCTTTTTATTACTACTACCTTCAGCAGCTCAGCTCTCATTCACATTCATTGTACAATACAAAAGCCTTGCATCTCTGACCTTATTCTCCATGACCTAGTTGTAATACTTTAGATTTAATGGTCTTATTGTTGAGCTGCCCTTGGAGCAATCTACTTTTCCTACGGAAGTCTCCTTGAGATATGGTGTCTTATCACAGCATTTACACTTCAAAGTACTCTGGCAGGGCCTAAATCACCAACCATCTCCCTGAATATGGCATCTAACTGTAGGAGAAGTTCAATTGTGTCCTTCAGGAAGGACAGATATTTTAGGAAATAAGAATAAATTACAGACGGACAGGCAACAGACCCTGTCTCTGCTTTACTTGTCCATTCTCTTTTTTAGTGGCTATTTCCAGAAAAGCCAATAGGATGGCTGGTGTAGGAAGCGACTCATTACCAGGTGACCAGAATCCTTGAAATGGAGAAGGGAAGTTACACAGTTGATTATATTCTTATTGTTCAGAAAGAAAAATAGTGACAATTTTGACAGAGATAACACTGAGATAACCTAACTGAAGTTACCAGCTAGCCAAAACAGAAGCCCTCGAATGTGACTGGCGTAGACTTCAAGAAGGATGGGCATAAGTGTGAGTGCAAGTACATGCATGATAAACGAACATTATAATGAATAAATAGGAAACCAATATTTTTGCTTTTTATATTTAACAAAAGAGGCAGACCTAGAGAAAGATCCAGAACATTATTTCCTTAGCTCAATGTAAGTTCTTTCTCCTAGCAGCAAAGATCTTGTTTATCTTTATCAGAATGCTAGATGACCCAAATGATAACACTCCATTCCCAAACTTAGAAAACTTATCTAAAATATAGCTGACTAGTCAGACATAAGGGCCAAGTCCATCTCTACTTAAAATGCCTTTGAGAAGGACTCTTTGACTCAGCTTTAAGTGTTTGCAATGTAGATACCTCTATCTGAACTAGCTCCAAGTACAGTCAATGAAAAGAAATAAGTACACTTGGGGTGTGAATCATCTGATCTATGTTAGCTCTCTCTGAGATGAATCACCCCTTGGTTGCTTGTCTTTGACTATATGGGAAGTCTAGATTACTTGTTTGCATGTAGGTTATTACCTTATAGATGTTTGTATTTGAATAGACATGCATCATCCTTCAGAGCTTTTAGATATTGTGTATGGTTGTGTGAAGAACTAAACCTGAACCTATAATTCATTTTTGAAAGCTGAGAGGATGAACTGAGCATTGACAAGAGATGGCTATGACTGGTGAAAAAATAGATTAGTCCATCCTATTCCTTCTGAGATCCAAAAAAATAGTCTCTTCATAGGTAGAAGCAATAATGCCATATACTGTGTCACCTCCCATTCCTCAGTGGGAAGGCAGAAGCAGGGTGAATGAGGCTGTAACGTGCACCATATTCTGCATTTTGACTTCTCCTTATACCCAAATTATTGCTGTTAATTTTGCAGACTTGCCCAGACACTTAGGGCTGTTGAAAGTAGCAAAATGAACCAGCCAGTTCCTGCCTCAGGGGTATTACACCAGTCTATAAGGTCACCAGATTAATTCCTGTATGTGGGGGTGAAAAGGGCTTACAGAAGAGGAAAGTTTAGTAAGATCAATTAGGAATGCGTGTCTGAGTGATGGGAGGACAGAAGAAAAAAGGCTTGTGGTCTTCTAGGGGAGCTGGTCAAGAACATTTATAACAGCAGGCAGACAGTGGTAGTAAAAGTAAGTGAAAGAAAGAAACAAAGAAGATTTAACACATATATTAAAAATATAGACGGGGCTGGCAGGGACAAGGATCTGATTTTAATAGTCTCAAGAAATAAACAGAGGTCTAAATATAAAATATAGACTGATGCAATATTTAATGCATTTATTTACATGTGTGATTCAGGCATGACTACTGGAAGCATGAAAACACACCGCCCTCTGGGTCTCCTACCTCTTTCTTTATGGTTATCATTACATCAATGCTGACAGCACTCTGGGAACGCAAACACTGTCCACGAGTTTGTCTGAATTCAATTGTGTGGGACACTGGCTGTTAGGTACAACCCTAACACCAGTGCTGAAAAGAAAAAGAAGACTGACCCAGATATGACCCTTTCCTCTACCTTTTCTTATTTCTTTACTTCTGTCTCATTTTTGAAAGTCTGAAAAGGGCACATTTTTTAGAAGAAACTCAGTACAGTCTCAGAATAATTGAGCTTCTCATTTAGAATAAATGGGCTGCATGGCATATCTTAGCAAAAAAAGCCATGAAATGATGCTAGTGTTTTGAAAACAAAATCTGAAGTCAGAAGTGAATCAAAGAGAAAGAACTTGGTCATGTGTGCAAAACCTCTCTTCCATTTAAACAATTTTGGGCATCAAAAAGGGCAACCTCTTCATGGTCTGAAGGGGATATAGGCACCAAGAGAAAAAGAGAGAAAATGACTAATATTATTATAATATATAAATATAATGCACATGCAAGGAGGTCTCTTTTAAAAAAAAATAACAAACAAAAACCCACAACAAAATTTCAAAAGGTTTCCCAAATGCCTACCAGCTCTATACAGCACCATGGAAATGTAGCCACTGCCTATGGAGTATCCTCCAAATATATTATACACTCTATGGAATACTAAGAAGGTGCCAATTTGACCAAAGAAACATTGGAGAAGCTGCTATGCCTGAAGAACATTACTATTCATGGAGAACAGGCACGACTCTACTGTCCTATCCACAGAATGATAATCGATAAATTTCACAGACCTGCTTCAAAGTGTGGAACGGGCAAATTGGGACATGGACACAGGTCTTAGGCATTCCAAAGTGATTAACTGGGCACATCTTCTAAACCTCCCAGTGAAGGCAAGGTAAGAGAGATTGAAGGTAAAATATGTAATTTCACCTCTGTGGCTTGACCAAGAACCCAAGCCTACTTCTCTCTTAATCAATTCTTACGCTTTTGTTTTCAGTAAAGGTTTATCTCAAGCCACAACAAAAATGAAGTGATTGGACTTTTGAGAGTCCAATCCAAACCCAGATCTTTTTGTTTTGTTTTGTTTTCTTTGCATTGATATAAAGAATGCAAAAGAAGGCATTACCTGAAGTGGCTGGTAAGACCCGTCTGAGGGGTTTTCAGAGAATTAAATCTCAAGAGGAAATAAGTCACCTTCAGTCAAACAAATATAACTGAATTTTATAAAGTTGACAAGAATGTTTAGCTCCTCCCCTGACCCCCAACTCCTGTGTTCTCTGTCTCTGAAGAGACAGCACAAAAGAAATACAGTTAGGAAGATCAATGACCTTTGAACACACAGGTCTCTGAGAACAAAGCTGGTTTGTTTTCCTGACAGTAAATTTAGTATTCCTTTCATGAAACACAATTTATTCAGCTTATTAAAATGCAACCATAGATCTCATTAACGAAAAGCTGCTAATTTAGCTTTTCTCCAATTATGGTGTAAGGTTTGGTGTAGAAAACAACCCCACACCACAACCAATTTCTGATTTATCCATCCTTTCTATTGTCTGCAGTAGGAAAGCAAAGAGTTTTCTGCAGGCAGGAAAACAGGGAAACATTTATTCCCTTCCTCCCTTTTAAATTGCCCTTTTCCCTGTCTACCCTCTATAGAGGCTTTATTATGAGGAATAATAAAATCTATTCCCTAGGAATCAAGGGTGAGTAAACCTTATGGAAGGTGAGATTCTCTGAACCATTTAAAGTAATTTAATTTTCATAACCATTTCCTTCTAATTTCAATCTGTATGGCTTGAGTCAGATCTCTCCTGGACCAGTTTTACACCTGGACAATTCCACTGGGCTTGTTTTTTCACTGCATTGCACTTTGCACAGTGATTTATACCTGAAAAAAAGTGAGTTCTAGATGTTACAGACCTGCTTTGGGACAATTCTTCATGCACCTTGCAGAGAGGCAGATGATTATCTGCAAGACATAAAGCAGCAGATATCTGGGCCCTTTGCCACCTATGGGTTTACTTCTGACTTTCAGCTGCACTGAAATCAGGCTATTTTGCAGGGATCATTTAGATGAAAGTTAAAGAATACCTTGTGAAGGAGGACAGCATGCATATGAGCTCTACTCTGTTCTCCTATCCTATCCTATCCTATCCTATCCTATCCTATCCTATCCTATCCTATCCTATCCTATCCTATCCTATCCTATCCTATCCTATCCTATCCATCAAGCTGGCCAGCCACAAGCCAGCAGCAGCCCTGGAGCTGTATAGCTGTGGTGGTATTGGTATCTTTCCAAGCCAATATGTTTCTGTTTTGTGAAGACCAAGTGTCTCAGCAGGACACGGTCATAATGCCACTCCAGAGTGGCTGACAGGCTCCTGAAACTTCTGAGCTCCAGTCATCTTGGTGTATGTGCTGAGGAGCTTGGGATTTTGTCTGAACCCACCCCTGCTAGGTTAGGCAAATGGTTTGCACTTAAAAATGGAAGATGGTTGATGTTCTTCATGGTCCTTATTTGATCAGGGAATCCTTTTACAGGTATGAACTAATGCCCAAGAAAGATGCGATTCTCACACAAGAGATTGACACCGCTCTTGAATACCTTGCCAAAATAAATCTTGTTAACCCCTGTCATCATGCCAGAACCTTATTTGCTGCTTCACACTTTATCCATGGCACACTTCAAAGCAGTCAGGAGGACATTGCACCTTGTGTGCTGTTAGCTGGTTATACATGGCAGGCAGGGACGAGTGTGTATGCAGCACCCAGGGGGTGTCTACCGTGGGCTCTATCACCTAGGGTTTCTCAAGCTTCACAGCTTTTCTGTCACATTGTCCAGCTGAGCAGAGACACAGGTGTGAATCACCATCACCAGTTTGTCACTGGAATGCAGAGAGAGCAAGCTGAGCACTGCTGTCATTTACATTAGAGAGTATGGTCAGCAATTCCAGTACCAGACTGTGACTATGAGACTGTGACTATACCAAGCCATAGCAAATTCCAGTAACACTTATTTCAATACATCTATGCCCCTTCAGATAACAGCTTAATTTTTATCTAATAAGGAGCTGAGCCTCAAGTTATCTTACAGCCCATGTAAACATGAGAAGGCTGTCAAATTTGTCAGCGTAAATACCCAAGACTGCTGTTTCCTTGTGTTGAGAAAAGCTTCTTAGAAAAGGAGGAGATGCCTCTGCTTTATGAAAAAACAAAAGGAAGCAAAGGTTCCATTTAGTATGTGTTTTCTGGGAAACTATTTCTGAAGACAGAGGTCTGAAGTCAGAGTATAAATAATCTAAGGCAGCTCAGTGTTACACGTATTGCACACCGAGGAATTGAGGGAGAGCACAGAATGCATCATTGCTGGTGAGGCTGCAGGTCTTGGAAACAACCAGTTCACCGTGGGCATGCTCAGAGGCCTATTAGCCTAGTCACTAGTGACTTGATATTCAACACAACATCAGTTCCTCAACCACTGTAAACTTGAAAATTTAATGTGTTAATCCTCAGAAGCCCTTTACATTGTAGCTGAAGATTATATTCATTATCCAGGGAAGGAGCCTGCAGCAATGAGTCTCAAGGCTCTGACAGAAACTAAAATCAAAGGGCTTAAGACAACATCATTTGTCAACCCCATCCTTGTTTCAGAGATTTCTACCCCTCCTAAGACAGGCAAGATGCAACCTGGCCTATTAAGCTATGGGATTTCTTCCCTGTTCAATCAATTCTTCTCGAATTCCCCCACTTCCCAAACATACGTCCTGCACCTGGTTCACAGCAACTCCCTATAACGACACAGGCTGAGGTGAAGGGATTAAGAGCAGCCCTGCCGAGAAGGACTTGGGAGTGTTGGTAGATGAAAAGCTGGACACGAGCTGGCAATGTGCCCTTGCAGCCCAGAAAGCCAACTGCATCCTGGGTTGCATCAAAAGAAGTGTGGCCAGTAGGGTGAGGGAGATGATTCTGCCCCTCTGCTCCGCTCTGGTGGGACCCCATCTGGAGTCCTGTGTCCTCAACAGAAGGAAGACATTGCCCTTTACTTCAATGTGAATATAGCACGAGTGAAGTGTGTGCTGCCTGCCTCCTGCATAGTCCCTAACCCTCCTACCCATCCTTAACACCCATTAAAAACAAACCCCACAGTCTACAAGCAAAACAGTTAGAGGAGGCACTGTGCTAAACAGCCAATGCACTTATCTACAAGGTGTCTATAATTGTCTAAGACAAGGTAATGGCAGTGGAAATGCAACCCACAAAGGAAAAGTATCACAGTTAAAACTCACAGAAGACAAAGCATTTCAACAATTTAGCCAGGGCTGTATTGCTGGAGAAAAGTTTAAAGTTGCCCTTTTGGCCAGAAGTTGTTGATGAGAATGAACACCCTTGCCCAAATCAGCTGAGATGCTGTGTTAAATTGGTCAGTTGGTAGCCTCATAACTAAGGCTAGCTTTTTGAAAACAATCAACTTTCAACATTTCTCTTTCTTCTCATAAAGAATGTTTTTCAGACTTTGTTGGGAAAAATATACACCAAGAGAATTATTCTAGCTCACTATAAGCTTGTGTCCAGTCTTGGAGGGAACTAACAGGATTAAATGGCCCTGATGGGTGCATCTTAAGAATACACAGCAAGAATAATGTTATAATGCCTTTTCTGCATGACTAGGATTTGATCTCCCAGATGACAGCTCATCTCTAAGCTATGGTATCTGTCAGGCAGTCATTCAGTCTCCCGGTTAGAGTTGCTTCACATCACATGAATAGGAAATGTTGAAGCAGGACCACAAAGGGGCTAATTATGTTTTCTGGAGAATGTAATATCTTCCTCCAGATAGATGGCCCTGATTTCAAATAAACTCAAGCCTACTCTAAGGGCTTTTTTTCACTGTCTGTCTTTGTCTTTGTTGACTTGGGTCACTATCTATCTAGCTTTGACCAGGAATTTCATCATACATCTGTTCATGCTCCCTGATTGTTACACACTGTTATAGCTCTGGGAATGAAAGCCTGAATTCCACAGAGAAACTGGTGGTTGAATCAGATGATGAAAAGTGCAAGGAATATTTATTGTGTTAGACCATCCCTTATTACAGAAAACAATGTTCCAACTATTATTGATAATCTTATTATGAGTGCCTATTATCATGGAATCATAGAATGGTTAGAGTTGGAAGGGACCTTAAAGATCATCTAGTTCCAACCCTCCTGCCATGGGCAGGTACACCTCCCACTAGAGCAGGTTGCTCAAAGCTCCATTCAGTCTGGCTTGTACACCTCCAGGGATGGGGCCTCCACAACTTCTCTGGGCAACCTGTTTGCTATAGACAAACAGTATCCTGCCTAATGTGTATGCCACAGCAACCAAAATCATTCAAAGACAAGCCCTGCCAGCACGTTTGCACACCAGCTGCCCTGAGATGGCAGGGCCATCACTGTCCATCAGCCACTCTGGGGTAACTCCAGGCAAGCCGTATTCCCAGTAACTGTGAGATTATCTATGCTGATTATGACAGTATATTTGCTCCTCTGCCCCGAACATGCAGCAAAGAGAGGAACCTCTTTTCTCTAGATGGTAGCCATGTGTCTTGATAGGTCTCCTTGCAGTCTCATCCCATTTCTTTTTTGCAGAAAAACTGGTTCATGCTTACATCAGTGATCTCCTGTATCACATGGATCACCAGCTCGGTGTTTGCATGTTTATGTTGCCGTGGTGTTATCCATTTGTCATCCTTCTCAGGCAAGCAATTTTTGTTTTCTGTTAGTTTCAGCCAAGCACCAAAAAGCTTCAAGCAGCTCCCATTTTAAATACCATCCCCAGTTTACATTTTACTCCATTCTTGGCAGACTTCTAGCATCAAGGGGAGGCCATACATACTCCTCCAAGCTGATGTACTAAGACACTTCTGACCCCTTCCCCCCTTCCCCCCACCCAAAAAAAAAAAAAAAAAGGAAAAAAGCAATCTCCAGAAAATAAATAAAAAGTTTCAAAATTCCTAGCAAGAATGTTATAGGACACTTCTATCACAACCAGAGTTGAGGATCTGCCTAACTTCTTGGATAATTTTTACTCCAAATGATGCTCAGAACCAGATCAATCCCAGCTGGTTTCAGGAGCAAGACACTACTTAGCCCTAATATAAAATTTTCTGTTTTATTCAGCCATGGCCAGTGCCCCACTATGGCACAGCCACACTATGGACAAAGCCAACTAAGACTAAGACTAAGCAGCATAACTTTCCCAGTGCTACAACCAATCATCAGGGCTTGAAAGCTCAGTCTTTGATCACCATTAACGCAGATACCCTCCTGCTTCCAACTGAGTGCAGTCTGACTGAATGGAAAGACTAAGTAAAAGCCAGGATAGCAATGAACTAAAACCAGTGCAAACAGTGGCAAGAATCACAGGGGATTGTAACATGGCCAAACTGTGCAGTCAGCTGTGTTTCCCTGGGAGAAACCAAAGCTTTGTGAGCCCAAAGTTAACATCCTGCTTAAATCTCTCATCGGGGCAGAGACAGAATTGTTTATCACCCTAATTGGCTCTGAATGAGTAATGACTTTGTCATTCATCTTGCTCATTGTAGTTGTCCTTTCCTGCCCTCTTTTCATCCTCATTTCTTACATCTTCATAAGCTGCTCACATACCTGCTCTTATATCATTTGAGCTAAGCATGCTTGATAATTTCCCCTCACGTCTTCCTTGGCCAAACCTTGGATATGAAACTTCTGTAAACTTATGAAACAATAGCATGGATTCAGTGTGGAGATGTTTTCCCTTCTATGTGACTATCTGGGGATGACACAGGTGTATTTTAGATGTTTGCAATACTGTTAAATGCAGTTATTCTCTAGAAAAGACTAATCAGGTCTCTCCTTAAAAATATTGTGACTTCTTAGGTACTTTATGGGAAAGTATTGATCATTTTATGGTAATTCTTTATACTATGTAGATATTTTTAGTGGTGTTCATCAAGTAAGAGATCAATATGTTAATCTGAATTAGTGCAACTACGTTTTTATCAGTATGATTCATTTCATACTAAAGTACATACCTACTTTATATAAAGATACTTGGCGGGTGAACAGTCAGCTCCAATGTAGATATCCACACTGTAGATGATCCAACTTTAGTGGTATGAACCCCAACCTTTTTGCTTCAATCATATATGATGTAAGGCCTTCTGGTCACTGCACTGCTCTCCTCTTCCAGTTCATGATGCTGATGTCTCAGGCAGAACTTTGGACTGCTCAGTCTGGATGCAGGAGTTGAAAGCAAAAGTTTAGCCAGAAGCTGTTAGTCCAAGGGACTTACTTCCAACCAAGATGTTAAGGAATAGCTGCTTTTGGAGCAGAGATAGTTAAGTGCTATCTGTCTCCAGCTGTTCTCTAGCATCTGAGTTCTTCCCTGGCACTATGTGGTGCTGTGGTAGCCTTTGTAAGCGGGTCAGCTCTTAGCTCACAAAATCCATCTACGTTGCCATGAAGTTTCAGCAGACAGAATGGCAGCTTTGAAAATGAAGACAGCTGTGTCCAAAGAGTGACACTCCATGCATGAGGCATAAAGAAAGAATTACATGGAATTGCATTAGAGAAAATTAAAAAATCAAATCATCCAAATGCTCATGCACAGAAACTGGATTCACAACATATTCTCTGATTTCTTCACATGAGCTCTGTTATGTATTTCCTCTCTAACAGGATTTGGAAACTGCTTGATAAGAGATCTATTTTTCTATAATGAAATCACCAAACAGAAATATAAGACTTGTTAATTTTGAGCAGGTTGTAAAATACCAACAGGATCTTGTGCAATTTCATGCTCTTCTTTTATTTTCTAGATTAATTTCAATTTGCCTTGTCCTATGGAGCTGGATTGTGATTTCTGTTGGGGATAATAAGAGCTTTTTGAAAGAAGTTCCTTTAGCACTTTTCTTTGTTCAGACCATTTGCTTTGTTAAGCAGCTGGGTTTTCTTCTCTTTTTTGTCTTCCCCTTTTTTAATTAATGCAAAGCCCACAGCAGCAAGAAAAGAAAATTGATCCATTTTCCCTTTCTAGCTTACACAGATCTAACAGATTCATTCATTCCCACCTTCTCCTCCCTACTAAGTTTTATCCACAATTGACCAGTTCTCATTCCTTAATAGGCCCAGCTTTTGTGTGTTTCTATTTGATCATAATGTGATGAGACCCACAAAATCTAGCATCCGTTTCCTCATTTCATCATCATCATCCTTCATTGGCTACTATGCCCCATGCCACACTTCTCTTACCGCCTTTTTTTCTCTCCTTTCCATTTCTCCTTTGTATCACTTAATGTGCTGATTTGGAGCTGCTGAGTGGTAACAGCGAGACTGCTAGGCTGCTGAATGACTCATAACTTTTTCATGCTACAAGGCATGAGATACCTTTTCCCTCTCTTTGCGATAATCTAAACTACAAGAAAGTGTTGAGGTACAACAGACCTGGGATACCATGACAGACTGAAGCCTAAGAGAAGTTATTGTATGGTACCAATATATAGAGCCACATAAGATAATATACCTAATCACAGAATAACAGAACGTTATGGGGGTGGAAGGGACCTCTGGAGATCATCTAGTCCAACCCCCTGGCCAAAACAGGTCCACCTAGAGCAGGTTGCACAGGAACATGTCCAGGTGGGTTTTGAATGTCTCCAGAGACAGAGACTCCACCACCTCTTTGGGAAGCTTATTCCAGCACTCTGCCACTCTCAAAGTAAAGAAGTTCCTTCTCATGTTTAGATGGAACTTCTTATTTTCAAATTTGTGCAAAATTCCTCTTGTCCTGTCACTGCGCACTGCTGAAAAAAGACTGGCCCCTTCCTTTTGAGACCCACCCTTTAAGTACTTACAGGCATTGATCACATCTCCCCTCAGTCTTCTCTTCTCCAGATTAAAAAAGACCCAAGTCCCTCAGCCTTTCTCTGTAAGAGAGATGTTCTAGTCCCTAATCATGTCTGTGGTCCTCTGCTGTACCCTCTCTGGCAGTTCCTTCTCCCTCTTGAATTGGGGCGTCCAGACTGGACACAGTACTCCAGGTGGGGCCTCATCAGGGCAGAGCAGAGGGAGGGATAACCTCCCTCATCCTGCTACCCACAATCTTGATGCACCCAAGTATGCCACTGGCCTTTTTGGCCCCAAGAGCACATTGCTGGCTCATGGTCATCCTGTTGTCCACCTGGACTCCCAGGTCTTCTTCTCCAGCCTGTCCAGGTCTCACTGAATAGCNTTTTTTTTTTTTTTTTTTGTGGTGGTTGTTGTGGTTGTTGTTGTTTTTTACAGAGGGAATTCTCTGTAAACCAGTCTAGGAAGCTGAGCCCTGCAAAGAAGCCACAGACCACTCACTGCTGCTCCAAAGCAAGTGACACTGTGAGAAGGGAGTTGGGGTTGTTTAGTCAGAGGAAGAGGAGGCTGAGGGGAGACCTCATCACTCTCTACAACTGCTTGAAAGGGCACTGTAGNGTCTCACTGAATAGCAAAACAGCCTTCTGGTGTGTCAGCCACCTCTCCCAGTTTGGTATCATCAGCAAATTTGCTGACCGTGCATTCCATTCCTTCATCCAGGTCATTGATGAATACACTGAAGAGGACTGGACCCAGTACTGACTTCTGGGGAACACCAATTGTTACAGACTGCCAATTAGATTCTGTGCCTCTAATCATGACTGTTTGAGGTCTGTCTTTCAGCCAGTTTTCAATCCACCACACTGATCATTCATCTAACCCACACATCCTAAGTTTACCTATGAGGATGCTGTAGGACACTGTGTCAAAAACCTTGCTGAAGTCAAGGTAGACAACATCCACTGTCCTAAGAGGCAAAAAAAAAAAGACAGGATTTTCCTGTCATCAAGTTTTCTTTACCTGAGACTCCTCCCCTTTTCTGTCTTTTTTTTTTTT
>VZTM01006589.1:42819-105543 GCA_013400555.1 Jacana jacana | reverse complement strand
CTTCCAACCTAAATGATTCTATGATTCTATGATTCTATTCCTTACTATAATAAGATAAAACTGTCTGAGGAAAACATATGAATGTGAACTCCAGTAATGTGAATTTCAGGAGATGGAGTGAAAGATGAAGTAAAACATTATGAAAGCCATGAAAGCACATTGTTTATATTCACTCTATTTTCTGTCATTAACATGTGTGTTATCTACAGTCTACACTCTCAGATCCAGGATCTTCTTTGATTACACTTATAGGCTTAACAACTTTTATGTGCAGAAAGTGTTCATCCCATTTCTATAATAATAGCTGTGCAATCCTACTGTATGCAAATTATCTCAAAGAAACTTGTTCGTGCCTCTTCTATAAGGTAGACACTATAAGTGCTGTCACCATTTTACTGCCTAAAAAAAGCAGGAAGAGTGAAACAGTAAGTTCACAGTGACAAAATATTTTTGAAGCAGAGTAAATACATGGACTTCTGTTTCCTACATGAGGATGTATGTGCTTCCAAAAGTAACTAAAAAAGGTGTATGAGATTTATTGCACTGCACCTGACCACAAGTTCATCCAGCTCCACGTATCGCCTTCTATTTTGATGCATGAAACTAATGGAAACAGAAACAAGGTGATCTCAAATGAAAAAGACTCCTCTTTTGTGTACAGAAAAGAAAGCTATATCCGAGTTAAAAACCAGAATTGTTAGCAAGGAGCTGGAACTTGAAAGTATGTAGAGACAAAGGAAGAGGCTGCAATTAGCTGGAGGGGGAAAACAGTGCTAAAAATATATAAAAAAGCACAAACAATTTTTTTAATGGTTTCAGCTGATTAATATAACAACCTGGAAATGATCAGTATGATGTTTGGGCCATTAACAAAACTCATAATTCCAGTTCTGTAATGTTAAACACAGTGCCAAGGAAGATATTTTGTGCCAAACTTTCTGTAACACCTGGTGTTTAGAAAATATGCTTTCTATTTTTCTTCTTTTTATTAAAAGAACACACTGCAGGTCTCTTTCTGCTGAAAGTATGCCATCCTTTCAGCTCTGCATTCTTATTCTCTTTAAGAAGAAATGCACAGTATATATACTCAAACGCTGTCACTAATCATGCACTTCCTCTAAACCAGCAAGATGACCTCAAGGTGACTCTCATTTCACTGGCAATGAAAGCCACTTCACTCATGCCAGGATCTATGACCTTGAGTCCTACTGAGGTATAATTACTCATGCAAAATTAGTTTTGTTGGGTTTAGCTCATTTCATCGGACAAGGGCATGTGACACTCATATAAAGCAGGCCTCGCTCCTAACTGATGGCCTGAATTCAGCACTCAGCAACGTGAAAGTTCAAACAAACATCTCTTCATTTATTCATGTGTCTATATCATTCTGACTGAGCCAGGACCAAAAAAAGAGCTGTTAGGAAACTCATATTACTAGTATCCTATTTTATATAGCCATTTCAGCAGCAGGTTTTCAAACACTACCTAAAGTAGTTCATATCTACCAGGACCTCTTCTAGAGGGCCACCTTCCGCTCTCTCCCAAAGATCTTTTCTCCCACTCCCAGCACCCCCAGCTTGGCTGAGGGGCTCAGCTGTGTCCTGTGGTGGGTCCCTTGGAGCGGGCTGGGATCAGCTGTGTCAGGCATGGGGCAGCCGCAGCTGCTCCCCACACAGGCTGCCCGGCAGCCCCACTGCCAACTGGGCATGGATACCTAATACAACATGAGGTACCTCTTGTTGGGTCATAGCAACCTTGGCATTCTGGTTTTCACTTGTTAAAGGAACACCAAAGCCACTGGACTGTGAGACCCAGGGATTTTTAATTTGGCCATCCACAGGTGGGGCTGCTGCTGCTGCCACCATCAGTAGGTCCAGCAAGTAGCCAAGACGATCAGGTGCCCAAAGATGCAAACCCAGACAGAGCAGATACATGGCCAGGCACACTAACCATCACAGAGAGCAGGACTTTTACCAGCATGACATAAAAGCACTCACATCAGCATGAAAAACACAGATGAGCAAGATTGATGTTCACTAATGGACACACACACCTTCCATTGTCTAATAAGGGAATGCAAGCCCTGGGCTCCTTAATCAGACACTGGCTCTAAGCTTGAGACTTTCTGGGTGCTGGCTGGCTAGTCCAGCTTGAAGTTCATATATGAACAACATAAAAAGTAAGGTTACACAGAAAATGGAAATAAGGCTTAATAAGAAGACAGAACAGCCTGTAGGTTTTCTTTTTTTCATGTTTCTTCCACCCTGATCCAGCTTGATCCCTCCCTTTCCCTCATCTGACCCTGCCCTTAATTTTCCCATAAAAAATTTCATGCATTCCCTCAAAACATTCCATAAGCTTCCTTGTGCCCCCCGCAACTCCCTGCAGATAGGCCATAATCAGTCTTCTCTTTCCTGTGGGACATGGGGAAGACACATTTCCTCCCCTCTTATCAGTTAGAAAATTCTGGTTGAACCCTCTAAGGGCTTGAGTCATTTGTTTGATGGCCCCTCACCCAGTGACCTGAGAGCTTGGGTCTTTGCTGTTGTCTGTTATCTCTTGTTTTCCTTAGGGCTTGTATATCTAGGTGTTTAATTTATTATTTTTCCTGCCTCTTTGTCTGTTATCTTTGTCTCATGCTGATAGCTGTTAATCAGATGTCCTTAAATTCTACATATCCTTGCATCAGTCATTTTGGGGTTAAAGAACCTGAATTAGAAAGAAAGAGACAGCAAGTGTAGAGTAGACCTGAAAGCATGCTAAAAGCTCCAGGGGCTCAGCTCAACAGCTGAATCCTGCATTTCAGTTTACAAGAGGTGCCAATCCTCTGTCCATTCTATGTTTATCAGCTACTTATGTACATCACAGACCAAGACCAAGGTTATGTGGAAATGAATGGGCTGTGTATTCATTCTGCAATGAGCTGCATAAAGGTTAGGAAGAGCCGGTCCCAATCTCATGACACAATGAAATTACACAGTGACAAAACCCAGAATAGTTTCTGTTTTATTGCTAAAGGTCTGGGCCACAGAGACTGAATGGCTGATCCTAAATCACACGGGAATTTTATGACAAGACTGAGAACTGGACCTTTCTCCCTCAAGTCTCAACCAAGTCATTCAGACACAATAAAAAAATCCCCAAATTCTCATTTGGATCCTTCCCCAAGTTAAAAGATTAAATCAGTGCTCTTCCAAGGACACTCCTCAGATTCCCTTAAGGCTTACCAAGATTTTCTTATTCTTTCAGAATCCAAAAAGATCTTCAAAGCTTCTACTCAGATAAAACCTTCACTTTGTTCCTGCAGCAGTGCAGAACTGACTTAGGGGCATGTTTGTACCAGTGTATGCTCCAGTGAGAAGGTCTCACCCAGCTCTAGTTAAAGAAGACAGAGCAGAAAATGTCAAAGAAGAGAAATAAGGACATATTTTCACTCTGTTTCACCCACATGACCTTAATTAAATAAGCAGTGGCACATTCCTCAGTCACCGATGACTCTGTTGGGTTGTTGCGACCGTGCTGCTACATGCAAGGATGTCTACACCACCCTTCCCAGTCAGCTACTTGGCTGTCATATGCACAGCCCCATCTCCTCATCTTCACTTCACTCTCTGTGAAGTCAACAGTCTGTCTGAGGGCAGGCTCCTATCTGAAAGCCTGCTCACATGCAGGGGCTTTTCTCCTCTCCAGAGGCAGCTTCAAATCCTCACTTCCAGGCTTATGGTCAAAGGGGACAGCAGACATAATCCAGAGGGCAGCTTCAAAGGCTGGTGAAGATAAACCAATATATAAATGCTAAGTTATGCTTTGTGGTGTCAGTGACTCTTCCTGATCCCTGATCTGCTGGTCGTGATCTCTTCTGTGCTCACCCGACCTCAATTGCAGCAGAATGCTCAGCAACAGGCACCATGTTCTGCCCACTGAGAAATCCAGGCTTAAGCCCTTCCAAACCTATTCTAAAATGCAGAATAACTGCTTCTCAGTCTCCTACCTTCTCTCTCCCTTAAAGAGCACAACTGGAAAAAAATTAATTTAAATTACATAGCATAATTATTTCTTAATTTGTCCTTACATCCAGCTCACAGTAATACAGGAAGTGTGAAAAAGAAGCTCAACTTCCACTGGTAAATGAGAGTACCCAAGAGGTCACCATAAATAATGGTGATGGAATCTACAGACTATAGCAGATATGATCTTTTTCTGAGATTTTCATCCTGTTGACAATTTCATATGGGCTTTGTGTGCAATGAAAATGTTGCTGTTAATCTGCATTTTTATTTTGTTGATATTAGCACATTTTAAAAGCTTGTGATAGAACAATATTGCTTTGTTGCTAAGTGATGATTCCTAAACACACATTGGCAAACGCAGTGCAAGCAGACCTAAATGATTTCAGTAGAGTTTTTGAAATCCCTGTTTCTTCATAAAAAATAATTTTCTTGTTGAGGAACTATTGGAAAAGGAATAGAAACTTTTCATTTCAATGATCCATGAATGTAGGTCTTTCTAAATTGGAAGTTGAATTATCTGAAAATTTTCTTATTATTGCTCACAATTAAGTTTTGTATCATTTTTAAAATAAGATAACATGCTTAAATATGAACAGCCATAACTAAAGTATCTTATCAATCTCAGTACACTAAGTCTGCCTATCTAACAATGAAAGCTACAGAATACATCCTCGGGAATCAATCTAATGCAAACTAGAACTAGAGATACTAATATAGGCTCATCATAACTATGCAGCCATTTTCATCCCTCCTTTTTGCCCCATTTAGTTTGCTTTTCAATTTTACTTTATTTTTAAATTGCCTAGATTTGGCACACTTCTTTTTGGTGGTGTTTGTGAAATCACTATAATAACAACAATATCTTTATATGTGGTACAAATATCTTTAGAGGTGGACGCTCACTGATTTGTGGAGGGAAGTTTCCTTTTCAAAACCTACAAGAAAAAAAAAAAAAACAAACAAAAAACCCAAGCAAAACCAAAACTACATAATTATTTTTTACCAGGAGACAAATATTCAAATTGGGAATATACTTTCTGTGCCATTTCAAAAATAACAAAGATACTATCTCTGAAGTCAATCTGTTGATGCTGCAGCAGGCAGTATCATACTCCTTTGAGAACAAAGTAAAAAAAAAACAAACAACTGGTAGATCACGGTGAAGCAATAGGCATCTTGCTGGAAGTGTTTGATAATTGTTTTATGCCCTCACTACTGTCACTTATTCTTTGCAGGTGCAGGTGCTCCTGTTATCAGGTAGTTGGTTTATGGCTAAAATGCTTTAGTTTATCCCATTAGGCATGGATAACAACTGCTATCAATTCACAGGCAAGCCTTAACTCAAATTTAAGACATCTACATGTAGTTATCTGTAGCCAGTGACTGAGCTGCAGGCACCACAAAAATGGAAATCTAATCAATACTTTTAATATGAAACCAGCTAGAAGATATTTTGGCCTGTTTTGCGCAATGTGTACTCCTAAGGCAATTCCCATTTCAGTGAGTGAAAAGTTTCCTCTTGACTTTAAAGGAAGCTGAATCACGTCTCCCATTCTGTTAGCAGACCGGTGCACAGACCCTTCTCTTTGAACTCTTGTTCTCACCTATGACAGAGAGAGGGGTGATTACATTTCACTATATTTACATACTTTAAAATAAAATATGGAGTCTTTCCCAACTTGACACATCATTCCTGCAAAGTAATGGCATCCAGGACACTGCCTTGAGAAAAGTGAGTTGGTCCCTTTCCTGCCCCTTTTTTTTTTTCCAAGGGACCAATGCTGAGGAACCAGAGCCGACCTGAGAAGGCTCCAACACGTGTTTTTTGCAGAATACAGGATATGTTTATTCTATTTTTTTCTGTCCCTCTCTGATACGGCACAAAGGGAGCATGAGCTGCACCAGCTCTCACCTATTAATTCTTTCACTCATTAGCCCTGGGGTAAATAAATGACTGTGTGCTGACTAGTGTAAAAAGGTGTCTCTCTGGATGTTTAGTGTATTGAATCATTACTTTCAGGTTGAAAATATTTTCTTTGTCTGCTGGTCCTTCCTAATTTCCCAGTTACTCAAGGCAAAGGAATAAAAACAAAAATTAACAATGTCATTTCTCTGCTACACCAGGAAATTTAAAACCCACCTTAGTTCTGGAGCTGTGGTTCCTGTCCAAAGTTCTTTGATAATACATTCTATAACCAAGGGAATTGCTTAATTCTGTTCAGTTTGCTCATCCCTGCTCATGCCCATAATGAGTTCCTGCATAAATTAAACGATAATTAATCCTGTGGCATTTCGGACCACGTGTGGTGGCTTTTAGAGTTAAGATTTCCTGATGGAATCCAATCCGTTGCGTTTAGCTTCTCCTTGTTTACTATCACAGTTCCCCAAGATTTTTTTCTCACACTGAAGCACTTGCAGGGTGGTTTTGTGCATAATGATCAGACTGGGGTAAAGTTGCATAACGAGGAAGAACTTCGCTTTCATCCTCTCTAGGTAATAGATGAGCGAGTCAGACAGGAAATCAGCCTGCTTTTAAACAGGGTATATTTAAAAATTTATGATGCAACGCTGTCTTATACTCCCCAGGTTTGGAGGAAAAAAGCGTGGTTTGATGAAGAGGCCTCCTATACCCAACACAAAGCAGTAACACAAGTGCCAGTGTACAGCCTGAAACGGGACCACTGACAGCATCAATCCCATTATTAATCATTCTGTTGAGAATGGCTATTTATCAAGCGATGAATCTCCCAGCAACTAGAGCTTACATGACTTGAACTTAAAGAGCCCTGAATGATCCTTGAAGGGTAAGGGAAACATTAAATAAGTCACATGAGCCTTTGCTTTCCTGGGTCAGGAGAAAAAAAAGGGAACTACCATTAAGGCCATGATGGTTAGGCTTGTGCCTGTGGCAATAAATCACAGGAGGAGCAACAGGAGAAGAAAGCAGAAAGGTTTCGCTCAGCTTCCCCTCCAACTCTCTAAAAATTATCATCTGGAGGAGCACAGTGACACTCCCTGGAGAAGAAGACCTGGTTGCAACCCTTCCAGCAGTGGTGTTCTTCACCTGGGGTCCTGGCAGAGCTGTTGCAGGGCAGAGAGGAGCTCCCAGGCTGGTTGCCTCTTTACAGGCAGGCAAGGAGATTGATTAATGGTCTTGGAGCCTAACACATCTTCTGAGGACCTGCTCCAAGTTACCTACAAATCAATAGAATCAAAGGAAGATGATAACAGATGAGGTGCTGGCTGAGACAACCTTCCTGACGGAGGTGCTTGCTGGAAGACAGCGCTGGTACTGGTGACTGGAGACTCCTCTACTGCAGATATTACTGAGGAGAGGACTCTCATGTGTGGGTAGTAGAGTGGGTACTGCTTCTCACTAAGGAGGGGTAGTGAGGAAATGCTTTTCATGCCAGCACATCCATTTATGCATCTGGTATTCAGGAGGCTCTCCACTGGCTTTAATGAAGAAAAGAAGATGTACTGTGCAGTGAGGGAAGTTTGCCCTGCTGGCATTATAACTCTCCATCTGTTCTGCCGGCAGAGTGAAAACTTTGGTGTCAAGAGCAGTGACATCAACATTAAATATACTTTTTTCTCTCTTTTTCAGAAAATAAATAAATAAATAAATGAAAAGAATCAGAAAGCAGTGGATAAAAGTGCATAACTTTCCACAGGCACTTCTCCTCTGAAGAGAGAAAACAGTCTGAGTAGATGCTGAGTTGAAAGAATTCAAGAGTGAATATGACAGTTAACAGCATTTTGGCTTGAATGATACCTTCCCAGAGGAAAGAAGTAACTCAAAACTTTCCTTCTGGAAACTCTCAGATTCCAACTAATTAATTGCAGCGAGGTGTCTTTTAAACTAGAGGTGTGCCAAGGCAGATCCAGTTGCTTCTGAAACACTTACTGTTGCCAAGTCTTCCTATTATTACTTTAAAGACCAGCTCCAACATAAATCAATGCAAAAAATCACCAGCAGTATAAAGATAATGCAGAAATACAGCATGTTTTTAAATTAAAAATAATATCTCAATGCAGACAAGAAGGGGAGGGAGCACAGGAAAACAGGTCTGTGAAGCCTTCAAACTTGAACATCTTGGAATAAAACTCTGTGGAGGCTCAAAGGCTGGTGAGCAATGCAGCTGGTTTGGCAGCTGAGCAATCCAGGGTCACCACATTGTCCCCCCTCCTTTAAATATAACATTGTATGGGTCTTCAGGGCCTTGCCTCCTGACAGCTATACTTACCTGACTTGGAGAGTGCTGCCTCCTCTTGTGTCTTCTTCATTTGACATGACACTCCATGGGCTGTGATTTGTCCTCTGCCTAACATTCTTGCTCTTGTGTACACCTGGGGTTCTTGTCATTCAGCCTGGGCAGGATGGTCTTCTGACTGAGCAGGAGGGAGGTTCATAGGCTCCGAGAGTCGCACTGAGGTTATGGGGATTGTACAAGGAGAGCCAACACCACCTGAGTCTCTTTCCAAACAAAATGCAGATGGAAGTGTTTGATTTTGCTCCCTCGTGGCAGGTCCCCCAAACGTGGAAGCTGACATGTGCTTATTGTGTGCCTGTGGAACAGGGTAAAGAAATTCTCCTCAATAACCATCAACTTTGTTCCTGATGAGAAAGCTGGCATAGGTGGGGTACATCTACTCTGTGATACATGAATTAATAAATAAAGAGGGACTTAGTACATTTTATTAATTCCAGTTAAAAAAGCTTTATAGACGAGGACACTTCCTTTTTAACCAGCAGTTGCAGCTCCTGACAAAACCCTTGGAGATCATGCTGCCAAACCAAACAAGAGCCTTTATTGCTGTTTGTTTCTCTTTGCTTTTCACTGCTATTTTAACCTGCGATAAGACCACGGCTTTTCTCATGCTGGGTAGATTGACCTAGATTAAGCCTTACCAGGTTTCTGGATCATATATAAGATGTTCAAATACCAGGGTGATTTGATGATACCAGTGAACAGCTAACCTTAGAAAAACCTTGATACATAACTTGTAATTCATGTGCAAGACAGCGCAAAAGATTGAAGTCAGTGGCAAATAGTTTTGTTATGAATCTCTATCCCTCACAAGAAAGGAAAACAAATCAAAACAAAAAAAAAGAGCATGCAATGACCTAAATAAGATATATTTTATCATGCTTAAAAATGAGGAGCAAAGTGGAATCTCCATGTTTCTAGCCCTGAGCCCAGCAGAGCCACAGATGGAGGTTACCACTTTGAATTTTTAAATGAATGTTGTTCCTTAAAAAGTGCAGAGGAATAATAGGTAGCAGAAAACTTGTTCAACTATTAATGGTGTCATTCTGTTAGAAAGATGTAGGAAAAAGATATAATAATGATAGGAGAATAAGGTGGAAAAATAAACCATAATTTCAAAGCCATAAAAGAACTTGGGAGGCAGTTTTTCATCCACCTCTTTCTACGTCTGACTTTTGCACATCAGAGCAGAGGGATCTCAATAGAAAAAGACAGTATGAAAAGATTGATGAGAGCTAACAGGACCAGGGGTTTCTTTTACAAGTGACTGTGCATTTTGATTTAATATTCAGTCTTATTAGATGCAAAGGTGTAAACCTCACAGTTCTGATTCAAGTCAGAGCTACTGAGCTACTGATTCAAGTCAGAGTACTATAAAGAGTCTGAGAGGGGGATTGTATGGCTGGGGGTGGCTCTGGTCAGCTTCACCACTGCCTAGGCTGCCCCAGCTGCCTAACTGCCGAGGTTCACAGGCTAAAATTGACCATGATTTACTTCAAAACACAGGATTATAAATTGCAGAGATTCATCAGGTGCTGAAAGAGCTGGTGAACCATTTCAGCAGATCTTCTTTAAGAAAGGGGTGACATCAGAATGACAACTGATGCCAGGAAACACTACTACTGTCCCAAGTTAAGCTCTACTCCCTCCTGAAACAGAGAAGGGAAATTTGCCCTTATTTAAGGAAGCACTTAAACGTGTGTTTACATTAAATATGTGCTTAAAATCCATTGATTACAGTAGAGATTAAAAGTACATTTAAATACAAGCGTATTTATATGGGACTTCACAGAAGACATGTAGTTCTGAATCAGAGTCTAAGGTAATTGAGACTGCCAGCTCAAGCTGAATACAGCTTCACTGAAATCAGGAATACACTTTTATTCTCTACTAATAAAGAGCACCAAATTTGTATGATGGAAATGCTGCATACACTGTTCTTGCTATGGAATCCAAATCTCTTGATATGGGGAGAGCAGCATGCAGTCTAAGTTAACACATCCTCTGTATACAGTCCTGATAGCACAGTCCTCTTGAAATCAGGCAAACGCTTAAAGAGTTTACTTAATTAGAAAGTTCTCGTGACTTTGAATATGCTTAAATTGCATCATGATGGTGAAGCTGCAGTAGATCTTGGCAAAGAGAGGCTAAACCACAGCACGTGGTAGTTCAGTCTAGGACAGGACTCTGCGGTCGTCCCCACTAATCCAGCAGCCATGCTCACAGTCATGTTTGTAAACCTTGTCAAATCCATCAAGGTCTTGTTTAACATCCCGTAACTCCAAGGAAAAGGAAAGTCCTAAAATCTCAAGCGCTAGCCCAAGTTATTTTTGTGATGCATTCAATAAATGCGCAGTATCTTGTAGAACTAGTGCACAAATGCTTTCAAAAAGAAAACCTTGAGCAGATTGTTATGGCAGCAACACAAAATGCCTTCTTTTGTCTCTTTGTTAGGGTTGATAAAGTTAAAATAGCATAGCTACCTGCTTCTCTTTCTTCTTACTTGGCAGGCCCCCAATTTCTTATCTGAATGTATTTAGATCCATTTTCTGACAAATCCATGAACCCTCAAATATTCCCTACATTTTCCAAACATTTCTATTTGGTCATTTTTCCCTTAGCATCCCAATGATTCTTTGTTTCCCTCTATTTCCGAAGGGCTTATACCAAGCTCTCTTCTTTATTCTATTTTTCAGGGAGTTATTTATACCTATATTATGGTTTATAACCCTTCAGGCAGTCTCGTCACTCTGCCCAGCAGAATTGCCATCGCAAATTTTGACAGCTTCTCACGTAAAACCAATATGAATAGCAAAGTCTCTTTGGGATTTTGCATAGTCTTCTGGAATCAAAGCTCTAGCTGAGGGTCAGAAGGAGACACATTTTCTGATCTTCATTCCAGTTCCTAGTAGGGTCAGGAAGGTAAAGGGGTAATCATCTATGCTGTGGCACTTAGAATGTGAAAAACTTTCTGAGACTCACCTTTCAGGTGCACCTGACCAGCGACTGTCTCTCAATTTCACAGGTTTAGTTCATTTAGTCCCACTGTACCAAGCCTTTATCTTGGGTCTTGATCATCTGCGTGATCCCAGTGAAGTTCAGCTCCTGTCAGAGGGATGTGTGGCTTAAAGGGGGTTATAAGTGGGGTGGGAATCCTTGACTGGGTTAGGGTTAATTCTAAGTATTCAACCTTGCCCCTAGGATGGACTGAAAATAGTAAGGAACTTTATCCTGAGAATGGCTCTCTCTGGGGTTCCTAAACCATGGGAAGACAACTAAATGCATTCTTATACCAGTGGGAAATGGGCTTCATATTCTCTTCCCAGACAGTAAGGGCAATCTAGATTGGTGACAAGGACATGGATTATGGCTGCCAGCAGTCTCCTTGTCCCTTTCAGATCCATAGGCCTGACCCGATAGGCTTGACCTCATACACAATCGCCATCCTATTATGTCTGAAAGCAGATGTGAATTTTGCAGCGCTAAAGACTTTGAGCTCCACAGCTCATCTGCCAAAGCAGGGAATCGCAGTGTAATATCTCAGCCCCCCAGCAGCTTTGAGACGTGGCACTGCAGTGTTTTACAAGCATCTTTTGTGCACCACAGCAATTTTCTCAGGATTTTCTCACTTGAGTTCCCAGCCTATTGTAACAGCTGGGTTACAGGAGGAATGAATTGGCCCTGAGGTCTCCTGTGACCACTCCTTCTTACACTGCACTTCTGCTCCCTCCCTTTGGGAAGGGAGTTACACTGGCTGCAGCTTTTATTTTCACTCTTATTCAGTCCTTAGCAGTTCCCCTTTGATGCTTCCTGCCACCTCTCTCTTTCTTGCTGTGCTTTGACGGCTTGCTACTGCAGGCACAAGTAAGATCATGCTGTGATGAGCTTCCTCAAAGCAATGTCTTGCTGGTAACAGGTATCTCTGCGGTGGAAGCTGGCAGTGTACTGCTGTAGGGAGACAATATGCTCCTCTCTGTCTTTTCAGATCCATCCCCTCTCGGGACTCACAAGGGCACCCCTCTTGACCAGAAATGTCAAACCACAGTTTGAAGCTGGCAGCAGATAAACTCTGACAGGGTTCAAATCTGCAAAGCCCTGAGAGCAGTGGCTTGCATTGATGTGATTCCTAAAGGTCTGCATCTGCATTAGGAGTGCTGCTGATCTTTCCCCTTAAAGGTCTAGCATTTAGAAAGGTACCACAGTGAAACACAGAGAGGGGGCATTATGCCCATTTCTGAGTTTCTGAAACTCTTAAAACAAAGCCTCAAAGGGATTATTTCTTCTCCTGAGACATCAAACATTAAAAAAAAATAATAGTAGAGCTTCTTAATGCACATGTGAAAAAAACAAAATAATTGAGAGAAGGAATGTCTACAGCTATAAAAAAATAAGAGTGAGGAGCTGAAATGGTTTCAAGTACATGAGGTGACTGGGTCTCAGAGTGAACAGAAAGAACAACAGTCAGAACACACTAGACTGGAGGAAAATTTCTCATGCCTTCTGTTTACTCTCAGGAAAAGTGTAGTTCCACACTTAAACTCAGCAAACACCATGAGCTGCAAAAGAGTGAGACATTATTCTGCTCTCTAGGGCTGAGCAATGTCAGGATAGGAAGGTTACAGGGTCAAAGAGTAGCTGGAAAGGGTACAATTCCTCAGCTGATTGCCAGCTAATGGGCTTGAGGGCATGCTACAGCCTTAGTCTGGGGACAAGGAGGAAAAATTAATTGCATCCTTCTTTCAGAGCACACAAAATAAATGCAATACACTTCCCACACACACACTATGTCTCAGGCTTTTCCAGTCAAAAAAGGAAAACTGAGGAGAGAGCAGTCCAATACACTTAATCCTAGCAGCATTGTGTGAGAGCTGGGCATTCGACAGTCTTTGCACCTGCATAAAAGCAGTGACAACTGGTTTTGAGGTCGGACTTGAAAACCTGGGGAGATTCTGAGCCGACTGGATGATAAGTCTTGGAGTTTGAGTTGGTGGTTATTTTTCAGCCAGGCACCTGCAGAGGCTGCCAAGGAAGATGTGGGAGTTCCCTCCTGGTTTTGAAGAACAAAATAGAGAGAACCGTCTGTCGGAAAAGATACAGGTAGGGCCTATGATTTTCGCTCCCTTGAGAGAGTGGGAAGCAGGAGGAATTTCTGTTTCTGTGAGAATATCATAATTTACTTTGAGAGAAAAGTGAATATTAGAGGAAGGACTGGAGTAGGCCTGGGTCAAGCAAAAAATCGGAGTTCATTTTGTATTTAATATTCTCAGACAACCTCTATGGGTAGAGGTTGCATTCTGGCACCTTTTTCTGTGAAGATGCCTACACACGAGTGACCCCCGACGAGTGGGTGGGAGTCACCAACCTTCAATGACTCATGAGAAAGTTGTTGGGAAAACTGCTTCCAGCATAGAATTCTGCTTCCATTTAGAAATCCAGAGAAATTATGCATGAACCATTCATCTGATGTTAACAGGAGCTGTACAGAGGGGCATATAAAGAAATTAAAACTCAAAAAAAATATTAAAAAAAAATGTCACACGCACAAAAAAAAGAGGTTTAGACAACTAATATTTTTGAAATTGTTTTGGCTGCTTCTTGTAAAACTATGCCTACGTGCAGATGATTTGGGCTATAAAAATAAAACTGTTCTGCTCCAACACCTACCAATGCTCCCACTGTTAGTAATCAGTTCGAGCTCTTGGCATCCATACAGTGTGCGGGGAGGGTTGGGGGAGAGCACTTCACTTCAGGTCAGCCCATTGCTGTGAGTTCTCTTTAAAGCACTTTTCTGAAGAGCAAAGTGGGTTGATACTTAAGACCAAACTATTACACTGTTAAAATGCTACGTGCATGGTAATTAGATATCCTTGGAGACAAGGTTGGGGTTTTTTTGTTTGATGTCCTTGAACATTTCTGCAAAAGGTCCTTTGCAATGGAGCATTTTAAATACAAGTGGAGGGATCCATCCAAAAGCAGTAGCTGTTCACACACCAACAGCCTATTGTTGCTGCAATAATGGACGTTTTTCCTTTGCATTTTGAACTACCACCATTTTGCTATAACTAACTATTCAAGACCCTTACAAAGTAATTAAATTCCATGTGAAAGCAAGGAAAATACTGAAGAAGCATCTTTCTGCTTCCTTTCAGCATCTTTCTTTTCTTTTAGCTAGCTTTTTTTTTTCCCCAGTTTTTAAATCCAGCTGAAGAATTGGCAGTGGTGCAGTAAATGTGTTTCTACACAATATAGTAAGCTTGATGTACTGCTTTGTATAAATGTTACAGATTAAACTTGTTCTTAATATTTATAAGAGTTTTAAAGCCAATGCTAGTGTACTGCTGCTGTCCTTAAAGATATAACAAAGCACAATCCTTGAGGCAAAAACTATGAAATAAATATTTTCTGAGATAATACTTTTCTTCACTTTGCATAAATTTAAAATTGTGCTCTCTGTACAATATGTGATCTTTTTCATAACTCCCTATAGACATAAATAGCTCTGGTGAGATGTCATGAAAGTAACAGAAGCTTCGGAAAACACCACGCATTAAGGATGCTGAATTTAATTTTTCTGCTTTTGTTTTGGATGGCCTACTTACTCTTCAAAAGCCTTGCCATGTCATGGTGCAGAGTGAGGATGAAGGAGCTGTTAGACTATATTTAGCCACATATAAAACCTCAGCTGTAAACACCCAACAAACAATATTCATGAAAGCCTTGGTGTGTCTGTAAACAAAAATGATGGCAAGGTACAGTCACCTTCATTCAGAAGAAGAGTTTGTATTGTACATTGTGGTCTACCAGTGGTCCTGCCTACAGGTACTGGGATGAGATTGCTGTTTTACCAGTGGAAAAGTATGGAGGGAATGGGTGCCTGCAGAGGTCTGCTTGGAATAGCTGTTCTACAGAAGTAATCTCTTGGAGATCCTGTGACTTCTTACCTGAAATTCCCCTTTATTTTTTAAGGACATTGGGTTTTTCCAATGTAAAATGCTTCCATAGCTTGGGCACATGATAAACTTTTCACCCAGATGGAAATGTAAAGTGTAGAGGAGGAGTAATCCTGGATGAAATAGAAAACTCACACATCTTATTAAAGTCCAGACTCTCCATGTGCATTACCAATAATTCTTGGTATTCTCCCTCCCTCCACTTTGCATCTCCAAGTTTTATTCTCCCACAGATTCACAGAATCGTAGAGGATTTAATTCTTGTAGTTCAACACCTTTCCACATTTCCTCGGGTCATGGCCCCAGCCAGTCAGCTGCTGACCTGACCCCAGTTTTGGGCACCTTTGAACTTGCAGGCTGAGCCTCCACATTGCAGCAGTTGAGATTTACTCCGTTACTTCACCGAAGCACTTCCTGTGCCTCCAAGCAGAGAGGTGCCTCGTACTGCAATCCAGGTTTCAGACTCTTTAACAGCAGGTAGGTTTTATTTGGAAGTTAAAGGCCCAAAGACTATTTCTTTGTCTCTCCAAGGCTAAGCTCAATGTAATACAGGTTCAGGCCAATCTCAAGGAGAGCAACTTCCCAAGCATGATCTCTCCTTGATTAGTTTAAATATACATTTTTTCAGCTCTTTTCCCGAATCCTCCTACTTTCCTGTCATCCCCTATCCCTTCATGAAGGAAGACAAGGGCAGCAATTTCTATTGCTCCCACCAACACCAGCCTTTCTTTCACTCCTGTCTAACAATGAATTGTCAATGGTTAGTAATATTTTATCTTGTCTAGATAAGAATCATTAATACCCTCATCTACTAAGGAAACCAAGGAAATACACTGTAAGGGTTGGAGGCCATGACAGTGAACAAGCAGCAGGCCAACGTGTTCTTCTCTCCATTATGCTTTGTGTCCACGTTTCTAAGGGCCTTCTTTCAGACAAATATTTAGACAATGCTCATATGACAAATCATTGCTTCCATGTCTCAGTACCTTGCACTGAACAATAAAGAGTTTGTACAGGTGCAGGATAATATACACACACAGATGGTCAGAGGCTGGACTCTTGACTTGTAGGTAAGAAAAGTTGTACCAAGTGTCACACACTTGATTGAGTCCCTGTCACTACCAGCAGCTGACCCATAAAACTGGTATGATTACATGGCCTTAGTTCATAATTGGCCTCCGTTTTGGTAAAATTAAAATGAAATATAATATTATTCAATATCATTAACACATTTGCACCAAATTGGGACCAGATGCTTATGTTTTAGCTGGTTTCCCTTCACTTTGCCAAAGGTTTGGCATTCAGACTCCACTGCCTTGGCTTCAGTTGTCACTTCACTCTTTACTGTGAGGCAGGTCCAACTCTCATTTTCTGGTCTTGCCCAGGGCGTGATGTTCCAAACAAACATACAGGACTGCAGGAAGGGAGAGGGAAATGTTATAGTTAGTGAAAAATTTCATAACATAGACATCCTAATTTTAGTAGCATTGATAAATTCCTACATTATGAAGCTTGTAACTTCAAATAAACCCATTCCAGAGTGTACAATCAACATACACTTGATTAAATTGGCGTCGGTATTGGGATTGGTGCTCAGAATTGGGACTGGTGCTTTTTAACAGCTTTGTTGGCAACATGGACAGTGGGATTGAGAGTGCATCATCAGGAAGTTTGCTGATGGCACCAAGCTGTGTGGAGCGGTCAACATGCTAGAGGGGAGGGATGCCATCCAGAGGGATCTGAACAGGCTTGAGAAATGGGTCTGTGCCAACATCATGAAGTTCAACAAGGCCAAGGGCAAGGTCCTGCACAAATACAGGTTGGGCGGAGAATGGATTGAGAGCAGCCCTGAGAAGGACTTGGTGTTGTTGGTGGATGAGAAGCTCAGCATGAGCCAGCAATGTGCACTCACAACCCAGAAAGCCAACAGCATCCCAGGTTGCATCAAAAGCAGTGTGGCCAGCAGGTCAGAGAAGGTGATTTATCCCCTTTATTTCACACTGGTGAGACTCTACATGGAGTACTGCGTCCAGCTCTGGAGCCCTCAGCAAAGGAAGGACATGGACATGAAGTGAGGCCAGCAGAGGACCATGAGAATGATCAGTGGGCTGGACCACATCTGCTATGAAGACAGGCTGAGAGAGTTGGGGTTGTTCAGCCTGTAGAGGAGAATGCTCAGAGTAGACCCTACAGCAGCCTTGCAGTGCTTAAAGGTGGCCTACAGGAGAGACTCTTTATGAGTGAGTGTAGTGATAGAGCAAAGGGGTAATGGTTTTAAACTGAAAGAGGGGAGTTTTAGATTAGATATTAGGAAGAAATTATTTTCTGTGAGGGCGGTGAGACACTGGAATAGGTTGCCCAGAGAAGTTGTAGATGCTCCACCCCTGGAAGTGGTGTCCCTGCCCACGTCAGGGGAATTAGAACTCAATGATCTTCAAGGTCCCTTCCAGCCCATACCAATCTATGTTTCTATGATTCTAAATATTTTCATGTTTGACAGCCTTACCATTGAACAGTTTTTATCAATTCACAAAGTGGAGGTGATTTAGCTTATGTGTATGGAAGGAAACAGTGAATTTGGGCTGCTGGAACAAAGCTTCCTGTTTTGGTTCCTCTGAAAAATAATTTAAGAGTAACAAAAAAGCCCAAGAGAAATTCCAAAGGTAATGGATTAATCCACAGTTGCTACATTTCCCTGGCAAAAGTAGCTTGAGACATTTTTGAAAACTTTGCCCCAGTGAATTAAAAAAAACCCAGTATTTCTGAAAACTCCTGATGAAACATGGCATGAAACCACGCATCATATTCAACATGGCACTGCACAGTGCTAAATGACCTTAGATCAGATACTAATGAGCAAAACCAGTAGTATTAGTCTGTAGTGAATAAAATAGTTTCTTACTCATCTGGTTTGGAAAAATTTGCTCCAGGGAAGAATTGCCTCTTGTGGAAGAAATAGAATTTTTAGCATTTGCTTAATGAAACCTACATGAAATATATTTTGGCTTATCCTGGTGTGTCAATTTTTATTTAAAAAAAAAAAATGCTATTATAAAGTATCTGTTTAACTTTGTAATTCTCTGTCTTTTTTATTTGCTTACAACTGTTAACAAAATGCACTGCAAGTTTACAAGTATTCTTCTCAAAGTCCTTTCCTCAGTGATTTATGAATTAATAACATGGAACTTAAACAGAAGGTACGGAGCTAGATGAAGCACATTTATTTCTCATTTGACATTGAATTTAATAATTGTAAAAAGTAATTTGAGTCAAAAGGAAAAAGAAACGTGATCATCTTGGGTCTTGGCAAAACAAAAAGTGACATCTAAAATAATTTTCTTTTAATTTAAAACTTTTAAAATATATACCATTTCATCTATTTTACCACGAAGTTATTTCTAGATGTACTAGTCAGTATGGCAAAAGATTTATTTCTTATTAAATTTTACTGCCTATGTCCTTAAAACATTATTGCTACAAAAAGTATGGTTGGGAAATAAAACTTTGTATTTTACAATGTAGCACATGCCTTAAAAAGAAAAAAAAAAAAAGTTTGACATGCATTTGTGAATTACTTTTTCTCTCCCTCGCTAAAACTTCAATTTTCCAGTATCTTTCAGCAAATTGCTGGTTCTCTTTTTTCTCCCCCCACCCTGTCTTGCTTCTTTCCCAGCTTGTGTGCATAAAACCACCTTGCAGTTCTTACCATTTCAGGTGGATTATAATTACAGCCTAAGTAAACTGACTTTACAAGCCATGACAACATTTAATTCTGTCCATTAATCCACCCCTAACTGCTTCCCAGTTCTACAGAAAACCTCACAGATGTCTCTTCCGTTTACAGAGCAATCAGTTAAGAAGGTGTCTGCATCAGATTCCTGGGAAAAGTTTTTTCTTGAAATTCTTTGCATTAGAGAGGTTCAGAGAGATTCCTCTTTTTGCATGTTCCTGTGCCAGAAACAGGTATTTCTGTCTGCTCAGCCCTTCACACATTAATAAGATTTTCAGCATTAAAGATTCTGAGAATCTCTTGCCAAAGCCTCAACATTATACAGTTACACTCAAAACAGGCAGTCACCACAAGGTGGATAAATCCTGCATGACCTGCCTCTGTGGAACAGGGATTTCCTTCAAATTAGCCCAATCAAATCAATGTGGTTTATATGAATATTTCATACACACACGAGACATCTTGATGGCAGAAAGGGCCGCACTGAGGTATATGAGGGTTCTCTCAGTTCATTTCTTGGAGCCCTCACCACAAAACATGGCCAAAATAAAACCTACCCCACACTCTCTGACTCTTAGTTCCTTTACCAGGGGTATATTTCCCACTGAGACAAGGGGAAAATTTTATTTTTAGAGAGTGAGGACAGCAGAGAGTGCATTTGGGGAGGAACAACTAAGGTCAAATAGCAGCATGTGCATGGAAAGACTAAGAGAGATATTTGGAAAAATCAAAATGAAAAATCCCCACATACATAAATTTCTTGACCATTAATGCCCTTCTTTCTCTCCCAATACCAAGGACTTTGCCTGATTTTACAGAGCTAGGTTTACAGAGCTAGGGACAAGAGATTAAAGTATAAAGTTTAAAATATTCAATATTAGATGTTAATTCTTTTTCATGTCATATTACTCATCTCTCAGTCCTGCTGCTGTGTTGAGTCTGCTGGGAAGAGCATGAAGACGTATGAAAGAATCTGGGAATACAGCCTTTCAATTCCTTTTATCTTGCATATGTGTTTGTATGTGTATCCATATAGGTTTCAATGTACATAACTGTCTTTTAGCTGTGGTCCTTGGACTAAGAGAGAGACAGGCTGCTGGCATCTGGTTAGATATGAAAAAGCATGAAGTAATTGCAGCTCCACTCCACAGAGCCTTCCTGTCCAGCCCCAAGGGCTAGCACAGCTGTGAGGAAGAAGGGTGCATTGTGTTGGTCCAGTTTACAGTATAGGAGATGCAGCCTATCCCAAATAGCAGAGTAGGTCTTCCACCTCCAAAAGGTGCTCTGCTTAACCATTGTCCTGACAAAGAGCTCTCTACCTTTACAGAAAAATACATTTTCAGGTTTTTTAATGAAGGGAGGATAGAAAAAGAGTAATTGTTACACAGCTGAGGAGCACCAAGAAGGCATTTCAAAGAGCTGAAAATACCTTTACCAGAAACCTCTGCACTGACTAGAAAGTGCTTGCTTCCCAGTTGAGAAGATTTCACACAGGCCTGCAGTATAAGAGAATGGCAATTGCTAATTAACAGCAAATTTAATTACTCTTGGGTGTTTACATGCAAATCATTCGGTGCAGCTCATTGCAGTCTAGAGATGACCAACATATGGGGAAGAGGGAGTTAAATAAAAACACAACATTTAAGTACCAGACTGCCAGAGGGCTGACTAGAGAAAGCTTGCAGTCATATTTCTACCAGGGCAAGACAGATAAAGTAGATTTTTACTGCATCAACAATTACTGTAAAAGGCATTAAAGGTCAAAATGGATAAATATCAAGTCATACAAAGCCCATCTTTGCAATTTGGAAGATCGTGCTGTTTTAATAACAACTCGTACAAAAGCTGCTGGAAAGGCACCACAGAGTTCCTGCAGAAATCATATGTTGAAGCTGTGTCTCCTAGCTATTAATAATACTGCAAGAAGGATCCTCCTGTATCGTATCAGTGGTTTTTAACTGCTCTTCATAAATTTTTCTGGAGTTGGTTGAATTAGACTTCTAATGATTTCTCCATTAAATGTGGTCTGATCAATTTTTACGGCATCGCCTGAGGAATGAAATCAAACAAATGTCGTGCTGCACTTGCGTTTCCTCTATGGATTTTTGAGGCATTCCTTTAAAAATACATTTTTGTTTGACAGCAGAGACATCGATTTGACAACTTGCTTTACAAAATTAGAGTAGCTTTCAAGTAAGGTAGTTAGATATGCTGGGTGATCTATGCACTACTTCTCTATTATTTGAGGTTTCAGCTCACATCCCGATCACATGGGGCAATTTGTCGTTATCTCTGCTAATGACTGTATGAATCTGGATCAAGCTGAGTAGCTGATAAATAAACATGTTGATTTCTGGCAACCTGCTATCAAAGAACTTGATTTTAATATTCGTCATTAAAAAAGGGGGCACAGCTTCCTAAATGCAGCAACAGGGCACTGATGAGACACATCGCTTACCAAAGGTATCATTTTAAATCTAATTTGTGAACAGAGGACACGTGAACTACCGGTGAGCCAGGCTAAAGGCCCTCCAGTCCAGTATCATGTTCCCCAGCCTGGTGACTAGCTGCTGCTTAGAGAAAGGCCACAGCCACTGTTGAAGTTAATTGGGACAGCAGAATATTATATGTTCATCTATTAAATGAGATATCAAGGGTCATTTTAGTTGAAAAATGAAGGGATTTGCTAAGCTATATTATAAAAAAAAGTTCAGGAAATGTAGGGCTGAGATGAAGAGGAAAATACATTGAGCCCAGCTAAAAGCACCTCATTAAAGACCCGTTTCATTAGCACAGCTTGTTAAATCAGTAACTTAAGGCTTAACGAAGGTCTACCCACTGCAGCAGCTGTGGTCCTGCAGGGTTCTAGGTAGAACATCAATTGAATTATCCTGACAAACAGCAGAGACGGGTCTAACAGCTCCCTCATTGAGGCAACACGTACTTTCACTGGTGTGCACTGAAAATTAGCAGGTGGTGCAGGCAACCTTTTTCAAGTTGTGCAAACCCCGTGAAAATGGCCAGGTTTCAACACACCTGACAATACCTCTGATTAAGTACCATCTCTGTTGAAATAAAAATAACTGGTTAAATGCCTTGTAGTAGAAGCCTGTAGTGAGCTTGCAGAAGATGTATCCTCTCCCCTCCTTTGAAATGGCTTTCCTTGTGCTTAATAAAAGCTACTAAATGGCCCTTCTGATTTTGTGTTATAGTTGTGAGTAAGACTTTAACTTATATCAGTTTTCTATAGATTCAGGGAATAAGAAGTTAGAGCAGATCATAAGCTTTTTATCTTGTCCCACTTGAGCTCTTGCTCCAAGACCCTGGACTTCTGCTGACTGAAAGTGTATTTATGAATCATTTATGATTTATTTTAAAGGCGTTAAGTAAATTGGAGGATGAAAAATCACTGGTATTGACTGTATGCCTTGTATCATCCCTACATAATACCTGAGAGCTTTTTAGCATTGAAGGGGAAAATTCTTTGTCAAAAACAAATGTGTGTGGCCCATTGAACTACACGGAATTGCATCTGTTTGCAAGATTGAAGAATTTAATGTTTTATGATCATGTTTTACCTTTGAAGCACAAATTACTTGTATGACTTCAGTAAGTGGGAACCATTTGACACAGAGGTCACACTGATCCAAAACTTGTCCATTGTGAGGCTTCAGAAAAATGCTGAATGTGAAACAGCTTTAACACAGCTTCTGTGCTTTTACCAGGCAGGGACCTGGTTGTTTTCAAGGATCTCAAGAGTCTCAGATTGAGATCTGTCTCCCCTTGTGTCTCCTGTACTTAACGAAGGAAAAAGGTTGGAGTGAGCCATACAAACCAGGACTGAGCATATAACTAACTCCAGACTTTAAGAAACTGGGCACCTAAACTAGATTGTCCTGAGAAATCTGATGTCACTTTCTTCTTCCCCATGATTAAGAAACGGATCTTCATATCCTCATATTCCTCATCCATCTGTGGACATTCATTCCCATCTTTGCCATAAGGCTCCATGGCCTAGCAAGGGAGAAAGGACTTGAGGGGAAGGCTGGAAAAAGAGGCCTTAAAGTTCTCCCATTTAAGCTGTTTCACTTTGATCATATTCCCTAAATAATTATTAAACCATAAATAAAGAGATAAAGTTCATGACCATTCTGCAGTCAGGAAGAGAAAGTAACTGAGTGCTAATGCTCGATGCAATTAATAGCAGCACCTACTACTGCTACTCAACAATTACTCAACTACTCTTTAAAAAGTGAATGAGCTCTAACAGGACACTGTAAAGGCTCACCCACAAATACACTTTCTTTCAGTTGTGGTTCAAGTCCTTTCCCAAGAATTAGAGCTCTCCCAGGCAGAGGGCAGAGAGGATGCTGAATCTCCCAAGTCTGGCATTTGTTCTAATCAATAGGCTATAGGGTAAAATGTTCTGTACAGCAACCCTGCTGACTCCTCAAAATGCCTTTGAAGACAGGTCTCACAGGTAACAAGGTTGGTGGTATAATAACATCCTTGACTGAGAATTTAAAATTAGAACGAAGATGAGATAGACGGTGGTTATTCACAAGGGGCAAATAGTGTCTGATTCTGGGTGATGTTACTACCAAAAAATGAGATTTTCAGATCCTTCAGAATTGGATTAGCAACAGAGGAGCTGCTTGGCTTAAACTCCATGATGGCAATTACACATCAGCTAGACATCTATCTCATTCCATGGATTGAGCTCTAAAATATTAATAAAAAAATAATAACAAAAGTCCTCACTCACTTGGATGCATGAGATTATTATCCCTGAAATCTGAGTTCAGTAGACCCTGATCTCATAACATTCACACACACAGGTACCAAATATGGTTTGTGCCTAAAAGTTTCCTGTATTGCTAGGAGAAATGACTAAGCTCAGCATTAGCCTGCATTTGTTCCAAGATCTGGCTGCTTCTGTGTTTTATTGTTTTCCATATAAATCCTATTTTTCATAGATGGAAACACCCTGGCCTCCCATTCTGCCTTGGTACAGATCAAGTTAAGGACAGTGACTGGCATTGTAATATGTTAAAAATACCCCACAAAACCAAACAGCAAACCAGTCCCAACAGTAGTATGAAGAGTTAAAGTGTTTAATACAAGATTCACTCAACCCCAAAAGTCTGCATTCCCAAATCTCTGCCATCCTTCTACATCCTTCATAGCCAGACTGTTTCTCCATATGTTCAGAATAATTCGACTCATGGTGAGACTAATCTCCTGAAAACCAACTCATTAAATTAACGTCAGTGATTTTGTATGCCTGACCTGGGGAAAAAACTCATGGGGGCATGACAAGCCCTCTGTGCTATAGTGCTGTGACATCACTGCCATTGAACTGACCCCTATAGAGTTGGAACTCCAACAGCAAAGTTGGCAACTTAATTTCGGAGGTATTGGAGTCAGAGAGTGACACGCGTGTATCTGCCCTGTCAGGACAGCTTTTGCTGATGCTTATTGGCAAAGGATGCCTTCAGAAGAGAAAGCTTTTTGGCCAGGCTTCTATTTCCACAAGCTATCTTATTGTTAGAATATTCAGCAGTCAACTAGATCATCCCTCAAATGAGTGATTGCAACAGCAGCACTACACAGAAGTGTTTGGAGGTTAGGGAGGATGTGGTATTGAACACAAGCCAGTACTGCAGTGCTGTCACCAAAAGGCAAAACCTGCACTGGGTTGAATTAGCAGAAGTCCAATATCTTAAAAAATGTTCAGTAGGATTTTTGCTGGGTTTTAGTCTCAGTGGCAGTGATTTACTGCTTTTGGTTCTGGTGTTACTGACCAAATTAACTGCTGGTGTCATCACACTGATTTAGTATTCGTACTGCTTTAGAAATAGGTGCCATTCTCATGAACCACAGCCCTCTTGTTCAAGGTGCTTTACCACCACGCGACAGAAGTGTGGTCTGTGCCCAAAGACCTTCCAGTGGAAAGCAAGAGATGCAGACAGATGGGAGAGCTAAAGGAGCCAATTCGCTGACGCCGGCCTCTGCGGGGTCCTGGTCTCAGCACAACTGCAGCCCACCATCGCCAAGCTTGTCATAGGCACCAGAGGAATTTCAACATGGGATTTGAAGGAGGGAAATGAAATGATTTTGGGAAATTTTGAGAGGGAAACACTCCTAAGTGAACAGGCTGCATGGACAACTCATGTCTGGCATGGGTAGGAGGGAGCTGCCATCCTGATAGAGCACGGGCAAGGTCTGGGCTGTGAAGGGCATTGAAAATGAAGAAAGAAGACATGCTTTGATGTGATGGAGAGAAGGAAACTCTAAAAGAAATCCAGGAGGAAAATGGCATGGTTAAATCTGCCACAATAGTAAAATATATTTTACTGCAGTATTTTGAATTGGTACAGGAGAATGTGAATAGATAAGAATATAGACATGACAAAAATGGATGAGGGAATGCAGCATAAGGGGACTAAAGCATAGACAAGCTTGTTCCAGGCAAGAGAAAAATGAAAAAATGTAGTTCCTGGACTATGGTATCTCTTTTGTTCAGTTCTGGCTGTCATACAGGAGTCTTTACAGTCTTGGGAAGACCACTTAATCTGTCTCTGCCGCAGCTCCTTCTCTGCATGAGGTGAATAATAACACTTGCTGTTGCTGTTCTTAGGAGATGTTCCTTCTTGGCAGAGAGTGTTCTGACCATTATTCCTCACTTAGCACAAGTTTGACCTTTTATCAAATTGGAACTTAAATTGCAGCACTAAATAATAATAACCTTAGAGAGATATTGACAAATCTGAAGTAGTTTGTGAAAAAGCAGAAGATACTAAACAGAGAAAACAGGAAAGAGTCTCTTTAAGAACTGAACTCCATCCTCAGTTTTGCATGATCTCTGAAAGGAAGCCACTGGCACAAATCCACTACCAGGATCACATCAGGCCCCTCTTTACTCACAACTTGGATGTCCCAGCAGTGAAACCCAGTCACAAGTGGATGCCATCTGCCAGGAGTGCTGCAATGTCTGAGAGGCTTCCCAACTGTTTTGTTGGTTTATCAGTTTTTGGTTAGTTACAGGACATTCAGGAGGAAAGGGATTGTTGACTTTCATTCTGGCTGGAGAATAAGAGAAATGCATGCTAACTGTAAGCCAAAAGGGCTGGTGTGGAAGAATACAAAGAACTGGACAAGTTCACAGAAAAGGAACAATATACTCAGTTTCTTGATGTCTTTCTTCTCTCTGCCTCATCACCTTAAATTATTTAGTTGAGAAAAAAGAGCAGTTTCTGCTTATCTGAACTTGAAGACAAGATCCACTCTGTCTCCAGCAGATCACAGAACTTTTACTACTTGATTCATATTAAGTATTGTATCTGTTGTTATGGAAAAGTTGTAGTTGGGCTTGTTAAAACATTCCCTTTGGAAAATGCATATTATCTAGGCAAATTAGACTTAATTTCTTAGCCTGTACCCTTTCACAGAGTAAAGCTTTGGCATTTTTTGGGGAGGTGAAATATTGAGCTTTGCCCATATAGAAATACCATCTGTGTTAAAGAACAGCAGCAATCCTAAAAGACCTTTAACAGGGTGCCCATACTTCAGGTTTGTGTTTTGTTTTTTTTTTTAAATCATACTAGAAAAGGGCATTCCCTTCCCTCTTTTCCCCTTCCCTGAAAGCACCATTGTAACAAGGGAAGAGAGGACAGGTTCATACCATGAAAACTGATGCTTCATGTAAGAAAAAAAAATCAATATCTTTGTAAAAGTGCTTCTAAAAACTGCAGACACTGTAGCAACAACGGAAAGAAAAAAAAAATGAAATCAATCTGGAAACAAAACTTGCTTTTATTATTGTGGTGAGAACATGATTTGTGTTGAGAAATTAAATTACTGTGAAGAGTCCACGTTGCATCTTCTCATTCATGTGTAGGCACTGAGAAAGAGAATGTGCAGCCAAGTAACAAGAGAAAGTCAGTTCCATCAAAAGCGCCCAGGAAAAAGTTAATACAATAGTGATTAGAAAAGGATGATGAATATTTGTATATGTTTCAGCTGTAAACATATCCCTGTTGCTGTCTCAGAGGAAATCTTCACAAATCAAATTACCACAGCAAGGGCTGTGGTTAAGGTTTGTATAGTATAAACCCAAATGTTGTTTTTTTTTAAATATGTGATTAATTTGCTCCATATCAAAAATCTGATCAGCTGGTAGGATGATTAAGCGAACATGCTGGTTGCCTCTCTCAGATCAGTCCTTGCTTATTGATTATAGTGTGGCTTTTTCTTCCCTACAGTTAAAGCTCACTAGTTTTCACTTAAAATGATCAGATTAGACCTGAAATGTTTACTGTGTGTAAACTAATTCTAGTCACTTGAAACTTCATGTAGCATATATTCTAGCTAAATCTGATTAGAATGGACAATTGACTTCTGATTTACGCTCACTTCGAGGGACAGCGCAGCAGCCCCTGATGTGTAATTAGCCAAAGCACACGGAGTCCCCTGCGCAGGAGGAGGCGGGAGCTCCTGGCCAGTCTGTCACTTACCATTACCCAAACCAACAGAGGACATCACTGAAACAGGAGCTGAAGTCAAAAGGCAGAGACTGAAAGTGCCCAGTCTCCGAGTGCTATAAATGACCTTGAGATATCTCCTGTAAATGTCAGGGAGTCTGGCTATGTTCTCAGGCAAGAACCCACTGTGATGCTTTTTTCAGTCATGAAATTTTGTTTGTGAAATACTGTTCTTGTACTATGAGACGCTGCAGGATAAATAAAATTTGTGGTAGGCAGATCTATTTGTATTTACAGGAGGTGTTGAGCTCCTTCTGGATTCTGGACTGTTTCTGGTTGTCTGAGGCTCCTTCTTTCTGCTCTGCTGCTCAAGGTCTTCAGAGAGCTCTTAGAAATAACAAAACTCAAGAGTCTAGTTTCTTCTCATCTGCCTTGACCCCTCAGACACTTCACACATTCAGCCTCATTCTTCTTTAAAAAATCAGACTTTTTCTGTCTCTCTGTAAGTGGGAAGTCTGTAACTCCAGGTTCCTCCTTCCTTTTTTCTGCTTAAGCTTTTACGCTTTCCATTTTGTAGATTTTACTACTGTACTTGCTATCTTCTGAATTCTCTGGAGTTCTCAGGAGCTCAGCCTCTGCACTGGTCCTGATTTTACTCAACCAATTTTGACTACTGCCCACAAGCATTCTTCTCCACCCTTGGCATGTCTCTTCCACCATCCTTGGTCTGTGGTACCTCTCCCATTGCTAGCAACTGATGCATCCAAAGCAAAATGGGTTACTTGGGCCTTTTACCTAGTCCACCCTTTCCACGTGAATTGCAGAAAGTATGCTAGTCTGGATTTCATCCCTGACCTCTGGATTGTTACCCAATCTGATCTCTGATGTGCTGTCAGTTCTTTTGTAGGCACCACACCTATTTTCTTGAGTCCCTTCACAATCCTTCTGTGAGTCACTGACATCAAACAGAGGTTACCTCTGCATCTTTGCTTGTGCAAAAATAGTTGCACTTGCCCTTGTATGTTTTCATGACCTCTCTTTTCCCAGGTCTCCTGTTCATTCCACTCTCCCACAGAACCCCTTGCATCCTTTTCAACAAGACTCTTTATGTCTAACCTATAGTTCAAGAATAATCTCTAAAGTCCGTCCCTCTTTCAAGTCCCTCTTTAAACTCTCTTCAAGAATGCTCTCCACCTGTGTTTCCTGTAACAAATGACCAGGAGTGGCCTGAAGAAAAAGATCTTAGGACATTAGCCTCTCTCTCATTTTATGTGTCTAACATTAACTTACTAATTTCCAAGTAGATAAGTGTATAGATGATCAGCCTGAACATACAGCCTTCCTCCTGCTCCATTGTTCTCTCTTACCTGTGCTTTTCTATTGACTGCAACACCTATTTTTTGCATTTTTCATAAATAAGATATAGCTAATGAACAAAATGTACTGTACCTTGCACCTGACTGGATGTTCTCAGCCCCTTTAAAACTGAAAAAAAACCAACCAAAAAAACCCAACAAACCCGAACCAGAATAAATGGACTATGAATTAAATTTCTTTTTAAAATAAGTAAGTTTGGCTTTTGATACGTCCCCATAGATGCAGCCTTGGAGAAGAGCTGATATTCACATTATCTAGGCAACTAAGAATCTATTAAAACTGTCTCATAACACAGAGGGACTAGGCAAAAAAATAATCCAATAAGACAAAAAAAGGGAGTAAGTGACCACTCTAATCAATGTAAGGAAATGAACTGATATTGCAGTTTCCCCAAGATGTGATTATTTTTATTATTTCTTTATGTGACAGAAGTTAATTCTTTTTTTCTTGCTTTTATCAACCAGTAAGAATATAATGTGTTCTTCCACAAGAGTACTGGAGCCTATTTTCTAGCCTCAGAATAAAAAAAACCAACTTGCAAGTGCGTTAAAAATGGATCAGTGCACAGAGGCAAGAATAGATGTAAATATTAATTTAGGGTAGCATTTTTTTTATGTTATATTATTACACCATTTCGGGGTAATTTTGATGTTTTATGTAGTGTTTAAAGTGCTAAAGCTGTAACTTCTAAAGAAAAAAGAAACCAATACAAACAACAGCAATTTTTTGCCCTATCATCAGCTATGATTATTTTTTTAAAAGTTGCTATTAAATGTCCGAGAAAAAAATAAGATCATGGGGGTAAATTTAATCAAAATAATTGGAAAAACAAAAGTGAGAAAACTAGGGGAAACAATAAAGAGAAAGTTATATTTCTTAGCTATAATATGAAACCTCCTATCAGTGTGTCTCTCTCTTAAACTTGTAAAGATAATAAGCAGAGCACGCTAAAATAGCCTGGTCATTTTTTCATGATAATTTTCTTTATATTGGGTAGTCAACAGCAAGTTAGAATTTCTGAGAAAAAGTTATCTGTCAGTGGGCAGAATGTATTTTTGCCCACTCACTCCACCCCTGCTGTGCAGTTCCCAGGCACAAAGATGGCTCATGCATCCTCCTGAAGAAATGGGTGACCATCTCTTCAGCTCTGTTTTCCAGAACTGAGGATTGTGTTAGGGGGTATCTTAATTTGTAAGATCTGCCCTGAGTTTCAGAGCGTTACCAGACACACACCTTTTATAGATCAGCTATGCGTGGTCCAATGGAGTATATCATGAAACACAGAGCACTGGGAAGTCCCACCTGCACAGGAAGTATGCTGAAGACAATTCCCTTCTTGGACATTTCACAAGACTATGCTTAAAATAAACAAACAAATAAATAAATAAATACCAATTACGTTAAAATATGGCAATAGATTGCTTCTTTCAAAGATAGAATGGGGTTGACATAATTTACCTATGCATCTTCATATATACATGCTACCTGTACTGGTCGAAGAAGTTTAGGACACAGTTCATTGCTTCTTAAAATTAATGTTGAGATTTGGTCTCGTGAATCATGCTTTAAATGCCACTGATTATCAACTGGATCTCCAAGGTATATGCAACAAGCTTCAACATGGATGTTGACACCACTGACAGCTCAACTTAGGTGAGGTGGGTCCCACAGTAGGAATGTTGCTAAAACAAAGGTGCTGTAAGAACTTGTTTAACGTGTCAGACCATCCCAGACCCCATTCAGGTAACTGAACAGGGACAGCAGTCTCATGAAACCCAGATCCTTATGGATTTTCAGACAGAGATCAGGCAGGATATCCTAGGGCACAGTATCTGGAAATCCTTATTAACTGGAGCCCAAGTCATTTATGGATCATGCTTTGTAACCTGGTATTGGAAACTCAATAGAACTGTCTACGTGAGGAGGCACCTCTACATGTGTGAAAGAACTTGGAGACTTCTAAGGCAGTAGATTGCTCTGAGTAAAAAGGTAATAAACTAGAGATGCCTCATACATAAGGACTAGCACACGGCTGTAACTCAGGAGAGATGTGAGAAAGTAGAAGCAGCAAGTTCAGAGGAAGGTGCTAATGATTTGCAGCAATTCTTCAATTTTTTTGCATGCTGTGACCTCTGGTGATTTTCCTTTGCTTTGAGTTCTTTTTGCCCTGGCTTCAAGTGTTCATTTTTTGGTTGGTTAATTTTTTGGTTGATTTTTGGTTATGGACTAAATGGTTTTGATTTATCTGCTTATATGCCAAAGCCCCTGTTTTAAAAACTCAGATTTTCTTTGCTTATATATAGAATACATTTTCTCAGTGAAATTTTCCTGCAAGTCAATAGTTTTTATATTGGAGGGAAAAGAACAGTTCCACAGTGCTTCAACCAAGATTGTGTATTATGATGGTATAACAGACAGCAGAAATAGAGATTATAAATCTTGCAATGAAGATAGCATATGATTTGTCTTTTATAATGACTAGTTTGATCCCTTTTCTTTCTCCGTTGCCATGGTATTCTTTTGCAACTTTATTTATAAGTGTTTCATGCAGAATCCATAGTTAGGTTGGGATTTAGTCATTTATTTATTTATTTAAAATCTGTGTTTTGCCAACGTCTCCTTCTGTCCCCAAGCTTCAAGTTCAAGCATCATCAAGAATACTCACATCAGAGGTTTTCAGAACTATCAATAGTAGGTAACAACACATATTTTATCAAAAATCAGTGTCTTCAGATTTTCATGCTGTTGCACACTGTCTTTTCAAAGCAGACAAACAATGAAGTGTAGGCTTGTTCAAACTCTCCCCCACATAAAAAAAAAAAATATCTGTGGAAGAGCTCATTGGAATCCTCAACAGGAAGTTACCAAAGCACTCCAGACAATATCCATGCATTTTCCTGCTCCTTTTTTATGTACCCAAAAGAACAAAACTTTCATGTTCCAGAAAATAAACCACAGGTTTATGGCACTAATACAAAAGATAAGAGAGTAGCACCAAAGTATCCAGTAGCCTTTTGGCTGGTTCCTTGCCTGGAGGGTGGGTTCAAAGGCCTACATAGGATAAAAGACTGAGTCCTCACTTCCCACATCAGAAATCAGTGCCGTGACCACACTGGGAAGTAGACACTGCCTGGGCTGCAGGTGTTTCTTCTGTAAGATCTCAGCTGCCATCAGAAGAAAAAGCCTTTGAAAATCCTACTTCAGGGCTTCCTCTACAGCCAAGGACCTGAGCATGTGAATGTCAACAGACAGAAATTATTTGCCTTGGGGATTATACTAGAGGTGAACGTGGGCCCGAATGCTTAAAAAGAGAGGCTGGTGTTTTAAGGCCATGTAGGTCTCAGTGGTTTATAAGGCTATCATGGTTTAGGTGGACTGGGTGGGGAAGCCAGCAATAGGCTAAGGAGTGATGAGATAAAGATTGGTTCCAGCCAAAATCACTCCCCTGGAGGAGGTAGTCATTGTAGGGCAGAGGCAGGCTGAAACCAAAGCGATACTTCCTCAGTTCTGCAGTTTCATCAGGACATCCAAGTTGCCTGCCACTGTTCCAGCTGCACAGAGAGCTCTGAGGATCTGCTCTTCCCCAGCTACCAAGGGACACACAATGGCAGGAACATAGAGGATCTTTGCTCCCCAGGGTGGTCAGTTCAGGGCTTTGCAGCAGATTGGATGAAAACTGAAAGTTTGAAGCTGGATATTATTCTCACTGGTTGTGGGAAAGCTCCATGATGTGAAGTAAAGGAACAGTCATCATTCTTCCGCAAGCAGTCACAGGATCATGGAATCATGGAATTGTCAGAGTTGGAAAGGACCTCTAGAGATCATCCAGTCCAACTCCTTTGATAAAGCAGGACTGCCCAGAGCACATCACTCAGGACTGCATCCAGGAGGGTCTTGAAGGTCTCCAGAGAAGGGGACTCCACACCCTCCCTGGGCAGCCTGTGCCAGGGCCCTGTCATGTTCCCCATACTCAAATGGAACTTTTTCTGTTCCAGCCATCCTTACCTATTGTCAGATTCCAGCAGTGGTCACTGTAGTCTGCAGACAGTCCATCAACAAGATTCAAGGCAAGGTCTTAATGCTGGCTCTTACAAGCTGCAGCCATAACTGGTTTTTATGATTTGAAGGTGACTGCAGTGATTTTGTGTGGTGATTGTGACTATTGCTTGGGTAGCCATTGATGTTGTCTCTGTCCTGTGACACACTCATCCTAGAGCAGCCCTTTGCAGTTTCAGTGCCCGTCTGTGTGGCCGTTGCAAGAGCTGAGTTGTGAGTCCCCTCTCCTTCCGGCTCAGCCCACGGTGCTAAATTTGTGATGTCTTTTTCTGGGATGCTGCAAGAACACTCCGCCTGTCTCTTACTGTTCCTGTTATATCTTGATTCTTTCTTCATGTTCCATAAATTCTTCACAACCAAAGCGCATGTAACACAGATGCTCTCAGGTATTATTGTTCTCTGCATGGCAAAGGAAGGAAACACAGCAGGTTCTGAGTGCTACTTTCAGATGTTCACAAAGGACATCGCAAAATCTTTGCTGGCTGCCTTAACCGCTCCTGTGATCCTGTCTGATTGTTGTCTCTGCACTTGCTTTTCTCCGGAGTGTTTCACACTGATGCCACAATTCATCCTGGCTTCTTGTACGCTGAGGGCTACAAGCGTGGCAGGACCTCTTTCACTCTGGTGTCTCTGTTGAGAGGACCCTTAATTTACCTTGTTTTTCTTTATGATTGTTACTCAACTTTTTGTTAAACAGATGTGATAATCATACCGACAGTGCAGCGACAGGATTACACAAGTTTGATTAGTACATAATGAAAATTGCCTGTAACATAAGTATTTTGCAATTATGTAAAAAGCACAATGCCATCTGGATCCTGCTCATATTTCTCCTTTTTTTTTTTTTTCTAATAAATGACAACTAGCAATAAAATTTCACTCTGTCGTAAAATGTGAAGTACAGCAAGAAGAATTTATAAAATGCATTTTGTGCTTTCTCTGAGCATTTTAAGACTTAGAAATCGGTCCAGCAAATGTTTAGCCTGCTGAGTACTCTTTATTCACAGAAGGAGCCATTGACTTTAATGGTGTGACCTATCTGATTAAAGATTATTTGCAAGAGCCAAATGCTTCCAGGTCTGGTAGAGAATGGGGAGCGATTGACTCAGGCTCCTGCAGAGTAATCATTTCCTCTCTTTCCTTCATTCATCTCATCCATGAAAGTACGGTATATTGTAATGCTCCAGACAACATCACTTCTATTACTGCTGTTATTTAGTGCATGTGTACACCAAGGGTTTCTGAACAGTATGTCCCACAGCACACATAAGCTGGCAGCCAGGAGCCTGGCATCTTCTTGGCTCGATCTCTTCCATCTCCCAGTAACACAGCTTTGGGCCACCAAACCAAGCTCTGGGTTTCTCACATTAGAAACAAGAAGTGAAGGCAACCCCTCAAAAATGCTGATGTAAATGACCTGATAAGAATCCCATTGTGAGCCTGTGAATGAACTGAGATTACCAGTGAGGGTTAACTGGATCGCAAACTTTTGCTACATCCTCTGCAAGAAAAAGAAGTTTATCCAACTCCTTGTTAAAAGAGTGGGGGGGTGAGAGGAGGAAGGTAATTACCCTTCTATAAATGTTGAAAATTAGATAAGAATTTCTGATACAACGGTCTGACGGATTTGGGCTTTTATCTCTGCAGAATGGTATTCCTTAGGCACCAAAATACATAGTTACAGAAGTTCTTGCAAGATTCATGTATCCATGCATGTATAATGAATTTAAACAAGAATTATATAAACCTCAACTAACTACTTTCATCTAAGTCTGGAAAGTCCTCTGTGCTTTCACACTCAAAATACTGTTTGCGATCACTTTGGCTGGATGTAAAGAACGGCCTGTTTACATAAAGAAAAATAGCACAGCGTTCCTCTACAGCTCTAGAGAGAGCTGTAAAGAGCTGTTACTCCTCCTAAGCAATAGATAAAGCATTACTCTGAGCTGTTTGTGGTCCCCTGGGAATAGAATGTCTTCTTCAAGGCCAGGCTGGATGAGGCTTTGAGCAACCTGGTCTAGTGGGAGGTGTCCCCACCCATGGCAGGGCGGTTGGAACTCAGTGATCTTCAAAGTCCCTTCTAATCCAAACCATTCTATGGTTCTATGATTATTTTTCCATTGGGAAGATGGCACTGAGAGCAGGGCAAGGAGATGATGGGAGGATATAGAAAAGGAAAGCCCTGTCTCTGAGGTGGAAAGTAGTCAATAGGGCAGGCTGGATCGTCCCCTTCTCCAGACTCCAGGTCCGTTAGCTGAAGATGCGCTAAATGACAAGGCAGGGCTTATGTCAGTGTACTTGGAGAATAGTCCATCTTTAAGTGAGGGAAAAGGAAAATAATTGGAACAAGTTACAGTCTAAAGTCTTTGGCTTCAATATTTCCATAACTTAAAAGAAAAAAAAAAAAAAGAATGTTAGTTACATGAGGTAAACAGCAAATAAGATAAAATGCTAAGTAGTTTACCAAGGACAGATAATGCTCGAATGATCAGATATCTCCCTTTGATAGCATAACTGATTATCCAGACAAAGAAAATGCAGTAGATGAAATCTGTTTGAATTTAACTGGGCATTAGACATGGTGCCACATGGGAAAACACAAGTGAGGCAGAAAAATGGGGAATCAGAATAACACCTGTAAAGCGGGAAGGAGTTGAGCTAAGGGGAGCTGATGGCCAACTGTACTCCAGCAAGGAGGTGTCATGCTGAATAGAAGCTATTGAAGTTCTTCAGAGCTCCTCCAGACTTACCATTAATATTTTAATTACTGAATACAGCATAAAAAGGCTATTGAAATTCACCATTGACCTGAAGTTGTGACACACACAGATCAGGACTGCATGGATCGAGCGGAGTGGTCCACTAGAAATGGAGTGATACTCACCTGTATTGAATTCAGGGTCATGTTCTACTGACTGATGAAAAAATTGTGCTGTAAACTGGGAATAAAGATGGAACCAGCTGGAAACCATGGGAACATGCAAATGGGAAAAAAAAAAAAAAAAACCCCAAAAAAACCCAGCTCTTTTACTCATCAGTTCTTCTTAGAGAAGTGCTCTCAGAGGAAGAGTGCAAGGAGGAGTAGACATTTCCTACTCAGGCTGTTGCAAATGAGAGAAGAGCTGGAAGACAGAGGAAAGGAACAAAGGTCATCTCTAACTACCACTGGTGCTTTCAGCAGCTACACCATGGCAGAAAAGGTTCTGAAAATGTGGGCAACAGAAACCAGTAGAAAACCACTCAAGCCTTAAAGGTTCCCTCTTCCCTGTTGGGCGATTCTCTTCATCAGCATTTGCTCTGTGCTGGGAGTCTGTGACAACACTTCAAACTGCCAGTGCCCATCTCTGGTTTTGTTCACTCAGTGAGTAGCTCTGAGTTGAGGGCTCAGTAAGACCCTCTCTGCTGCCTGAACAGCTATAAGTAAAGGTAAAACATTTTGTTCGTTTTTTGATTCTACGTCAAAAAGACTTTCAGACTGTTTGAAAGCCTTTCTGCTGAAATCTTTCTCGGAAAGACATATAGAAATCTTTCATTTAAATACTTGTGAGAGACCGTTTGTGTTTACAAAAAAATTCAGTCACACAAAATGATGTTAAAAGCAGTGCTAGCTACTTCCAAAATCAATTGCAAAAGTTACAAAACCCATATGTTTATCTCTTGTTTTATTTCAGTGGATTTTTTTTATAATAATTAAGATGTATAACCTGTTTTTCTTAATTAATCTGAATCCACTAAACAAACAATATAGTTCTGGGAGTATTTCCAGTTTGCAAACTGTTTAAGTCCATACTAGTTTATGATAATGCTTGTGTATGAAATGTATTAATCCTGTGGAAAAACAAAATACTAGCATTTGCTTAATGAAATCATTATCACTAAACACTTATCATCTCTTTAATGAAATTCAGAGATTCACAGATGGTTGTTCTCTTATACAGCAAATGCATGTTTAGCAGGAAGAATGTTTAGAAATAAATATAGCAATCAGTATTGTAAATCTGCCTTTTTTGCAGTAAAACTCAAAATATTTTTTTTCAAGCCTAGATGTGGACTATCAGCCCAGAGTAAGATTATTTATCTGTTCTGAAAAGTCCTTTTTAAAATTAAAAAAGGAAAATAATCTGCTTTTTGAAGTAACAGATTAAAACAAACCAAAAAAAAGTGGAATGCTATCCTGATCCAGGGGGTAGCAACCATCCAGATCTCACAAATCTCTAGCTACCACGTGTGTAATAAACACTGGTGAGGCTGATAATTGTACTGAGGAATTATCCAGGATTACAATGGCAGTGATTATCTCCTATCCAGAACTACTATAAGTTTAGCCAGCCCTCATCACAAGTACATTTCTTTTGTTATGCAGAATATACAGCATAGCAATTTTCTTTCTCCTGTATATTTGGCCTGCCTGTAGGCATTTACCCCTCACTGCCTGATTTTTTTCTGCTCTGCTTTAGATGTTCTCAGCTAGTTAACCGTTCCCATATGAAATTCTGGGTCTGCCTGCAGTCATGTCGTGTCGAAGTGAAGCTGAGATGTTAAAGCATGTGATTTAGCCATGCAGCATAGCCTGACTCCTCTCCCACATCTGCAGAAGTTCTGGGGATAGAGCCTGACAAAGTGTCTACAAAATCAAATTGCTTCTCAACATTTTGTCCTTGGATTTGTTCTTCCCATATACAAGGACAGCGAGAGGGAGAATAGCTAACACAGGAAAGGGAGCTAGAAGGGAGCATTGACTTATGGGGATTAAAATGATACAGCATAGCGAGTTTGCAATCTGCACTTTAAAGTACCAGATGTCCCATTACAGTAATCCCCTTAATTTAAAGGAATACACGTACGATTTCTTTTTGTCCTGCTTTCCTCTTGTTAATAAAGTCTGCATTGCTGTCCTGCTGGAAAGGCCAAACTTCTCTTTCTATTTTCAGTTTGCTAACAGTCTCGGCATGAAAACAGACTGATCTCAAGTATGGCTTTATTCAAGAAATAAATATCAGGTGATAGCGACTGTTTTATTGAAAACTTGGCAAGAGCTGGCTGCATTGGACAAGGAATTGCTTACACCAGGTGAAATTTTAACTCATTAAATATTGATTTAATCTTTTTTTTTCCATTTTACCACTTTGTGGAATTGGGAGAAGAGCTCGCGTCAGAATAGTCTTCCAGACAAGCTGCATGTGGATGATTTCACAAATACTTTTCATACAGCCAGGTTGAAAATTGGCCAACCTCCAGAGATAACAGCCTAGAAGAGCTCACAACTTTCCCGATCGGGTGGAAGAACAGATTTCTAAGTTTCTGTTGCTGATCTTGGTCCGTGGTTCAAGTCCTTGGCACAATCTGTTCTCAGTTCAAAGCAAGGCTGATGGGATGAAAGAGGAGATCTAAGCAGAGATGAAACAAGTTATGTAAAGGACTGATCAGTCTTCAGCCCTAGGGAAAAAGGGGCATATTCTTAGTGCAGCCAGATTTTCTATTGCTTTGATGTAGTGACTTTCTGCTGGAAAAAAGTCCTGTTGGAGGCAGCGAAATTCCAGCTGCAGGTCTGCCAGAGAGCAGCCAGGAGAAGTGGGAAACCCTAAATCCAGAGACAAACCTGACTGTGAATAACTCTGCTCCTGCTTGAGGTGCTGAGGGAGTTGGGGCATGGACCATTTCCCCAGCCTACAGGGCAGACCTGCTCACTGAAAATTATAAAAAAGACAAGTTTCAGAAGCACTCAGAAATATTATGATGGGGTATGTGTGTGTGTGTGTGTGGAAATATGATCTTTTTGGATTTCATAGAATCATAGAAAGGGATCATCTAGTCCAATCATCAGCCTGACTGATAAAAACCAACAATCCATCATTAAACCATGTCACTGAGCACTCTGTCAACCCATCTTTTAAATCCCTCCAGGAATGGTTCCTCAATCACTTCCCTGGGCAGCCCATTCAAATGCTTAATAACCCTTTCAGTGTAAAAAAAAATCCTGATATCCAATCTGAACCTCCCATGGTTCAACTTGGGGCCATTTCCTCTTGTCCTATCACCTGTGACTTGGGAGAAGAGACTGACCCCCACCTCTCTACAGCTTCATTTCAGGTAGTTGTAGAGGGATAAGGTCTCCCCTCAGCCTCCTCTTCTCCAGGCTTTCCCTCCTATATAATTTCTGCAGGAACAGTCCAAGCCAAGGGAATATCAGGGGTATTTTCTCTCTCTGGATAAGGGTAACATAATTAAGGAATCAGAGACAATAGTGGCTGCCACACTGGGATCACTAATATTTAGGCATACATTTCACTTTGAATCACAACAGTGAAACTGGAGAGCTTGGCTTGGCAAAAAAAATCTCCACGGAATCACAAAGCCTAGGTAATTACTGTGCATTTTCCTTCCAAGTGCTTCTCTGCCACTTTGTTTTTCTCAGACTTGTATTATTGAAAGGAAAAAAGAAAAGAAAACTGAAGAGCATTTTCTCCCCTCTGCTGCATGGGTAAATCTTTGAAAGCTTTCTATTTTCATCTAGCGCAGATCCTTCTCAGACTTATCCCTGCCCACCCTCCATGCAACAACAAATCCAGATTATGTGTTAAAAACATGAAGCGTTCCGTTCATACGCACATTATATTTAACAGATTTTTCTTCCCTGATATCTCGTTTTAAATCTTGTATTTTTATTTTTTTTCCCCCTGGGAAATAAGCCTATACATTTCTCCCTTCTGTACATTTTCTGAAGGTCCTTAACTCAGTTCTCTTAGCACTGCCATGCATTTAATTTAGTTAAGCAAATTTAGTTTGTATCCGTTCGTTTGCATTCCTGCCAAGGTACTGAGCCCGTTATTAGTTCACGGACTGTAGGAACAGCACTGAGGATTAAATCTGGATGTAAAGACAACAGAGGAATTTACAGCACTGGCAGACCCTTGTGTTTGTGCCGGACTATGAGCCATCAATCATTTCCAGAAGGTTTTGCCAAGGAGGTGAATGGCCAGATGTCTTATTCTGGTAAGTTTATAATTCTTTCTAAACAGGGGAATAATCTTTCTCCAGACAACACTAATCTCCTCCAGAAGCATCACCTCTAATTATGAAGCCCCACATAAGACAGTTGATTGGCTTTCAAAATACCCACTGAGTTCAGGTGTCCCACCTCCGGTAGACCGAAACAGAAAGACTAAGTCATTGAGCACATTTATGGACTGAAGTTTGCTCCATGAGTTTTGATTCAAGTCAAAAATCCAAGCGTTTGCTTTGTAGAAACACCTACATTTATGTATTTAGGTTTACAGCACGAATCACAGTAACTTCAACTTACAAAGCATCAGTTGGTTTAATGGCAACAGGAGACAGGGGGACACTTCTTCTCACCGATATATTTTAGTAAGTCTGAACTGATGAAACCACTGAAGATTGTAAACACTCCTCACAACGCCACCACCATCCCAGAAAAATAGCATGCCCAGCTGCAGCAATGGCTCTGTCATAAATGATTTTTTTCTCACTTTTCTCACTTCTCACATTTTAAAATAACACCAACATAAATGACACAAACCCTAGAAAATAACAAAAATAGAAAATTTCAAACCGAATCTGAAAAGTAGGTCTGCCAAAAAAACCCAGATCCCCAATATTTTAATTCCAAAATCTTATCCCCATGAGATTTTTTTTTTCTTTTCAGTTGATACAATTTGAGAAAAAAACCGCTTCAACCTACTTTGCAACAATAAGGCAGGAAAAAAAAAAAAAAGGGAACCTTTTCCAAATCACTGTACCCTGAAAGTAAGTAATCATTGAGCTTCCTCACTGGTCATAATACAGCCCTGTGAATGAATGGAACTGTTTGATTCAGACACATGTTCTAGCACAAGAAAAAGACATCTGCCCCATAAATCTTGTAATCCTAATACCAGTTTTATTCTTACATGCATTCACAAGCAGCTACAATTGTCAGCAAGCGGAGCAATTTGTTCAGCGGAGAGCCGAGTCTAGCCTGTAACTTAACTGGAATCTGCTCTCCCACACCTCTGAATTGTAAAGCCATGCAAACACATCTGCTGTAACTGGGAGCAAGATGATGTAGGAAACAGAGTAAATATTTTTTTACACTTTGTGGCTGAAGTGCTGACAACACATAAATGTTGGGAGATAAAACAGCAGTAGAGAGGGGAGAGAATAATATAAGAAGCAGATCTGCTGCAACCACGGTCTTAGAAGTGTAGTCTGGATTCCAGGGAGAAATTAGTGCTATTTTTTTCCCACATACTTTTCTCATTTTATAAAAAGTAAGTAATAACGCACTATTGGCATCACTCAGAGAGTGATCTGATGAATGACGAGTGAGATAAGAAAGGCTGGAACTCATTGTTTGAGCTGTTGTAGAGATTTACTGAAAAATAGAGCAACAACAGCAAAGAGGGAAGAAGAGGGGGAAGAAAGGGTTAATTATTGCACATCCCTGAGGTGGAGAGAAATGAAAGACTTAAAAGTTTTTGATAGAATGTAGTGAAAATCCAAGAACTGGATCTACAGCTTCCAAATTTCCATCCGCGCCACAGCTACTGGCTCCTGCCACCTTTCATAATACATAACAAACCTGTGTCAGAAAAAAGATTTTGTGGATTTCTGCATCCTGTGTAGCATCCAAGAGCAGCTTGAGAGGAAGGCGAATCATAGGCAAACAGTTGGCAACTATGTCCCCTGTTTATCGAAGTGCGTAGTTGGAAAGAGAAAACACTCCTTTTAAGAAATATAAGTTGGATGAGCTATTCCGTTAGTATAGCCCTTAAAATAACTGAAACTGTAAAACATCCGGGGTTTAAAATGTTGAGAAAGCATGTCTTCTGGACAGTCACCATTCTCTCCATTGAGTTAAACCCAAATGATTGACTGAGAAAGACTCACTGGGCACTGGAGAAGCCTCTGGACACGGAGGTCAGGCAGAAGTGATTCATTTTCTTGGATGTAAAAAATACTAATAATGTTGGTCATTTCAAAAAAAAACCCAAAACCTACAGAATAAGGTCATACATCCAGCACTTGGTTGAGCTGTTTTCACATGTGCACCTGCTCCTACAAAGTCTTATTTACCATATATTTGATTATATCTTTGTCTGCTTTTACACAGGTTTCTTGGTCTGTTACAGCTCTTCTTTCTCAAAGCAGCTCCACACTTAGCTGCAAACAGTGCTGTTGGATCACACCAAAATCTTCCTTTGGTGCTCTTTTAATTAATTGGGCTGTGCCACAATGACAGTGGAAAGACAAGGTGCTGGAGTGAGTACAGAGGCAGGCAACAAAGCTGGTGAAGGGCCTCGAGAATAAATCTTATGAGGAGTGATTGAAGGAGCTGAGATTCTTTAATTTGTGGAGGAGGAGGCTAAGGGGAGACCTCATCACTCTACAACTACTTGAAAGGACATTGTAGAGAGGTTGGTGCTGGTCTCATTTCATGGGTAACTAGCAATAGAACAAGAGGGAATGGCTGCAAGCTGCAGCAGGGTAGGGTTAGGCTGGACATTAGGGAAAAATTCTTCACAGAAAGAGTGGTCAGAGCCTGGAATGGGCTGCCCAGGAAAGTGGTGGAGTCCCCATCCCTGAATTTGTTTAAGAGTAGATTGGATGTGGTGTTGAGGGATCTGGTGTAGGGGAGAACTTTTTAGAGCAGGGTAGATGGTTGGACTCCATGATCCCAAGGTTCTCTTCCAACCAAAATGATTCTAGGATTCTATGACGATATTGTCCTACCATAAAACCCTGTGCTTCTTTTTTGAGTATCTCTTGCATATTTTTCTTTTTCTGTTCCTCAAACATATTACTCCAAATTATAGGATTTATTCTTACATTCAGTTGGCCTAATTGATGAGTGTTTTTGCTGGGATTCTTGCAATAGGAATTAGATAGCCTCTTTGTAGTGTGAAAGTCACAAGAAGGGAGGATTGAGAAAATAACAAAGAGCTTTTAACTGCAAGCTGAAAATAGAAACCACAGCACTTGACAATCTTTTGAGCAGAAGAGCTTTTTAAAAAAGAGCAGTTTGTAAAGGGAAAAACAGAGGAGGTCAAGCGACAAAGAACAGGTCTATGTTACAAGGGAAACAACCGAAAAGTGAAGGTATTGCACTGCAAAGCAAACAGTAAGGAAATTTGCTGACTTTACAAATACTTCACCAGAGACCCTGCAGAGAAGTTACACTTTTTTGCTCCCCTCTTCATTTTTTTGGGAGGAAAAACGAGCACATACATTTCAGAGCATATTCCAGTATGCTGGTAGGCATTTTCCACTATTTAAAATTATCCTTTATATCCTTCATTTATTTTCCTTATCATGATTCAGCAGGGTGCTTAAATACACGATGAATCTTTTTGCAATCAACTGAATGACATGCTCAAATTTTGGCAACTATTAAAATACCTAAGTGAAATGAGGCCTTAAATGAGATTTTGTATGTGACCAAGATAGGCCTTACATAAATACACAAAGATGATATGTAATGGTCACATCAGCTTCTGACATACTAATATACCTCCATGGATTTCAAAAAGGCACATTGATTTATGCTGCTAAAGGCTTGTCTCACTGCGTGCATCCCAAATATAAACTGTATTTTTTCATCTGCTAAATAGATACCACTTTTCAGATGAATGAAAGACTACATCAGAATCTTCAAAGCAAGACTCTTTGAAGAATAATCAATGACCAGGTCCAGAACAGAAGGTTTTGAGCAAGCAAAGTTGATTTTTAAATTATCAATAAGAAAATATCTACTTTTACTTTATTTTTGAAGCGGTATATGCCATTCTTGTCACATGTTGTTACGACTGGAACATAGAATGGTTAGAGTTGGAAGGGACCTTAAAGATGACAGTCGAGAAATGCAATATTTCATTGAAATACACGAGAAGCCAAGTAAGTGTCAAGAAATAAGACAACAATCAAAACAACTGTCCACAACACTGAATTTGTGCTGTGCTCTGTTTAGCACAGACCCACTTTTGGTTGGTAAATTGTGAAAATTTATGGCTAATAATAACTTAGAATCATAGAAAAATGGAACAACTTGGGTGGCCAAGGACCTCAGGATGTTTCCAGCCTGACCTCCAGCAGCATCAGCTATGGGGTGAGTCCAGACTGCTCAGGGCTTTATCCAATTGTAAGGTTAAGACTCTGTAACATTGATAGAGAAACGGAGATGCCAGGAGATCACTAATCCAAGTTTTCAAAGTGAGCTGGTGAAATGGAAGTTACACTTTTCAGGAGACAGCAGGGGGGTGTCCCTTCTATACTTAAGGCAGTAATTATTAAAAATAAGCAGAACATTTTGGGTATACATAGGACAGAACGAGACAGTGAGTATGCCCTCTAAACTTGTGAAAATATATTAATACTCCAGTAATTTAGAAGACACTTCCCTGCTTCCCAGGCATTAGGTATTGTCATGACCATTACAGCTGTGAAGAGCTTATGAGTTAACTGACCACTACTCCTCTTGTATACCTTCTCAGAGTTGGCTGTTCAGGCTTGGAGATAACATTTTGGAAGAGTATCTCTGTTTCTCTTCAGGAAATTGCAGATCAAGGGCTCTCTTATGTCTCTCATCTCTGGTCATAAATGGGCCCTACGTTGGGCTCCTTCAATTAGGCTGCTTAGTGTCAACACTCAAGTAATCTCAGATCCTTACCACTATATCAGCTAATACCCTCCTCACTGTCTCAGCTTCCCAGAGAAAAATCAATATTATAAAGAATTTCATTGATGTCTTCTCCACAAATAACCTTGTTGAGCAGAAAAATTCTTATTTCTGGCTATTATGGAGAAAGGTCCCTTATTCCAGCAGTACAGGCTGCCGTTCAAGGTTACTCACCTCCTCCCCATGTCTAACATGATTCTTTTTCCTTACTAGGCTGCAATAACAGTTTCTTTATTATTAATCACAAATCTCTCAAAAATCAACACATGTAATAAGCAAACAGTGTCCAGCTCAGTAAGTTCCTCTTGCCCCAGAAAGATTTCTTCTTGTTTGAGCCATTGGCCTGTCTGGATTTATCCTGAATATTTCTCTTCATCTACAAATTACCCCTTTGTTTCTGAAGATTTAGGGCCACAAAAATGATCAGGGGGTTGGAGCACCTTTGCTACGAGAACAGGCTGAGGGAGCTGGGGTTGTTCAGCCTGGAGAAGAGGAGGCTCTGGGGAGACCCAATAGCAGCCTTCCAGTACTTGAAGGGGCTACAGGAAGGCTGGGGAGGGTCTGTTTAGAGGACTGCAGTGACAGGACTAGAGGCAATAGCTTCAAGCTGGAGAAGAGCAGAGTTAGATTGGATATTAGGAATAAGTTCTTTACCAGGAGTGCAGTGGACCACTGGGACAGGTTGCCCAGGGAGGTGGTTGAGGCCCCTTCCCTGGAGATATTCAAGGTGAAGCTCAACGAGGCCCTGGGCAACCTGGTCTAGTTGGGGATGTTACTGCTGACTGCGATAAGGTTGGAGTAGATGACCCTGGAGGTCCCTTCCACCTGGACCATTCTATGATTCTATGATTTCTCACATATTCAGGTAAATTCCGAGGGATAAGACAATATACGTAGCACAGACTGCACAGGTTACTATTACAAACAAATATGAAATACCTAACAGAAGTAAAAAGTCAAATAAAACTGTATTATCACAATCAGTATCACATTCAGAATAGAATTTATATTAAGTGCAATACGAAATATAGGTTTCATAACAGCTGAGCTATCTCTAGATGTATTTCAAGTTGATAAATAATAACATGCTATTAATAAACACAGATCCATACCCTTCATCCATCCTAACAATTCAAGCACAGGTTTCTTTGTTGTTCAGTGTCTCATTATAGCTATTTTGCTGTTGATTTAGTCCTATAAGTTCTCTGTGATAGCTATTTACATTGTGCTTCTGCTCTTCAAAGTGACTGTGGAGCCCCATAAGCATGGCACGTCAGCGATTTTCACATCAAATAGGTTCAGTTTGAAATCTGAGGGTTTTTTCCTTCACTGCTTCCTGATGTACAAAGTCAAGCCTGTGCCCACACTGTGACAACCAGAGCTGGGGTTTTCCACATCAAGTGCCACATGGACCTACCCACCAAGGTTCTCTAGAGACCATGTTTCAGGGACGTGGTTGCTCCAGTGTGTACTTGCACAGTCAGAGTTTCTGACTCCTGGAGTCATGTCCCCAAGAGCCAGCTCTGGTACCTAGACCCACCAAATCATGGCTCAGATGCTTTTTTTGCTTTTTTTTTCCTGTTTTTTATCACTACCGACAAAAAAAAAGGTGGGGTCATTTTTTTATCCATACTGTCTTCAGGGTATGTTCCAGTGTCTCCACATGATGCTAATTTCCATCCCTACAAGGACATTTTCTGCAGAGCACTTATCTCTCAGTGTAAGTTCGGGGACAAGCAAAAGGCAATAGGGTTAGGGAGGTGTTATTGAGTTGTTACTCCTGGCAATAAAGTGCCAGCAGAGAAAAGCAGAGTTTGACTGCCACATCCAAACTGAGTTACCAGCTCCCACAGCTAAGGAAAAGAACAGAGTACATATCTTTTTGCTGGTAAAGTGATTGCATTTGACTCAAAGCCCCTGAAACTCTCAGTGTTTGGAATGATACGTTGCAGTGTTTATAGTCACTAATCAGAGGAGAAAGATGTCCTGCTATAACTTGTTTTAATGCAGACATCTGGATGATATAAGCTAACTGCACCCAGAAAGTCTTACAAAAACTGAAACTCTGATCCAAAGTTCCACAATAACTATACATACCTACAGTAATAACTTGAGCTCCCTAATTTTTACTGCATGTGTAGTGCACCACTGTGGTAGAATAGTAGGCATGACAGTCACTTGTGTTTCAGCACTGCAAATTTAAATAACGTTAACCTCTCTTTAGGTTTGATGTAAATTTAACTTATATATATACATAGCAAACTCCAGTCCTGGGTAAATTCTGCATTCCTCTTCTGCCTTGACTTTTCAAAATCTTCCCCATGACTACCAGTCAAAACACTCTATACATCAGAAATTCTTTCAGATCCTGCTGGAAAATTAATCATTCTGTATTCCAAAATATTCAGTTGAGAGTCTTTTAGTTAGTTAATTTCCTCAAATCACATTCAAATAATGCCCAAGTAATAAAAATTGGCAAAAAATGATTAGTGGCAGTATCCTATGTTTGCCATTGAAAAGGACATGAATGCTTCCTCACCAAAGATGCTCATTTCCCAGATGTGTACTTTTTGCTTCTTAAGACAGATCCAATAAGAGTCTCCCATGCCTGGAAGATAGTATATGACATTTAGAGGTCTGATTCCCCCTAGGCAGAATCCAGGACTCTTTGCTCAGTATCCAGACTTTGGGTATGAGACAGAAAAAACTATACCACTAAATGAGGCTCAGGGCAGTCACTGTGCTGAGCAGAAACCCGACAAAAGTATTTATGCTCCGAGTGCAGCAACCTAGGTGTTTTCAATAAAAAAACCTGTTGAGATAATTCTGGTCACAGCTTTAAAACAGTTTAAAACCACCTCAGCCCTGGCTCCTTACAGTAACTTCTTTTCAGGAATACCAAGAATCAAAGATAATTCAAATATAAGAGCAGACAGGTTTAAGAAAGGGCTGTCAAGATTTATCCAGAAACTTTCCCAGAGCACACGGATGATTAGCACAGTCACACTCCAAACAACTTGCCAAATTCAAGCCTTGCCATACCCGAGAACATGGGCTGAAGGCGCATGTGTGCACTTACTAAAAGTCTTCATGCTGATCTGAAGTCCCTGCTCCTTCATCTGTTGTCTGATGGAAGGCAGAAAGGTAATTAGAATCATAGAATCATTTGGGCTGGAAAAGACCCTTGGGATCATCAAGTCCAACCACCAGCCCTACTGTACAAAGTTCTCCCCTACACCATATCCTTCAACACCACATCCAATCTACTCTTAAACAAATTCAGGGATGGGGACTCCACCACTTCCCTGGGCAGCCCATTCCAGTGACTGACCACTCTTTCTGTGAAGAATTTTTTCCTAATGTCAAGGCTAACCCTACCCTGCTGCAGCTTGCAGCTGTTCCCTCTTGTTCTATTGCTAATTACTCTTGAGAAGAGATCAGCACCAACCTCTCTACAATGCCCTTTCAAGCAGTTGTAGAGAGTTGATGAGGTCTCCCCTTAGCCTCCTCCTCCACAAATTAAAGAATCCAAGCTCCTCAATTGTTCCTCATAAGATTTATTCTCGAGGCTTTTCACCAGTTTCATTGCCCACCTCTGTACTTGCTCCAGCACCTCCAGATCTCTCCTATGTTGAGGTGCCCAGAACTGGACACAACACTCAAGGTGTGGCCACACCAGTGCCAAGTACAGGGAGTACACAACTGCTGTTGTGTGGATAAGAAATAATAACAAAAGGGGGCTCTGGGCTTTGTTGCTCTAATGTGACGCTCCCACTCACACAAGGGCACACAATTCCTGTGGTCACTATTCCCACAGGTTTAGTTTCTCCTCTCCAATGCACTGGGAATGTACGTGTCCAAGGGAAGGCTCTGAATTTAAGCAGAAGGAGCCAGGTCTTTAACAGCAGGGTCATGTTGGTGCTCATTCCTTAATATCTGCACTTGCCCCCAGAAAGTTCTTTTATTTTTAATCCCTCTGTATATCAAAGGTTTATCATATAACTGTATGTTTATAACAATTCCTCCTTGGAAAGCAGGTTGAAAGACACTTTAGCAACACATTAGTTCTCATTGTGATATCAGGATTTTTCATTTACAAGCTGTACAAATAGCAGTCAGTATCTTTTCCTAACTTTATGTTTGTGCTCCCACTAATTGGTATCTCTCTTGGGATTCTTTACCACCAGATGGGTGACCATATGGATAGGGACACTTGTTTATAAACCCTGTTATTTATGCATGTACAAGGCTACCTAGGGAAAATATAGTTCCCCTAGATTTTGTCAGGGAGACAGACATTAAAGTATTGTCTTTCCAGAGTGGTAGAAATTACCTGTTTCTTGTCTCTTTTCAGTAGAAGCTAGGGAGAAAGCTCAGATTTTGGTTAGGGTTTTTTAATATTTTCTTAAAGAAAGTGAGGATTTAAATCAGAAGTTAAAAGTGTTTTGCAACAAGACTGACTCTAATAAAGAAGTGTCTTTGAGTATTGTAGAGTGAACCAGAAATACCAGTGCACCTGGAAAACGAGCAAATTAAACCTGCATTTTACGTCCCACCAAGAAGGACAAGGGGTCTGGATTTTGGTCTATTACATTAGTAAATACTCAGAAAAAGTTTAGTAGCTCTAAGTCAACAGTTATCTGCATTCATGCCAGTGTAATTGAGATCAGACCTTGGCCTGGAAGCTAGTAAAACTAATAATATTAGAATAACACTTTAGGCTAATGATAATTTACATTACTTCATTTGCCGTTTACCTAAAGCTGTTTAATCCACCAGAAAAATTAATTCACTGTTAAAAGACCCTTTGTATCCCTTTGACTTCAATGGACATTGGATAAATCTTTATGAATTCATAGTAATTTTCAACAGGAAATGAAGATAAAGAGTAGCTAGTTTTAATATTGATCAATTGAGACAGCACAAGTAAGGAATATTATGAAACAATTTATACCAAATAATTTTAACATAATTCCTGTAATTCAGCAAAAGAGGTTTTTCTCTCAAGTTAATAATTGTATTACTAACACTTACGACAAATGTCATTGCACAGGGCCTTACGTGGAAAAGAAATGCAACTCTTTTGCATGCTGTGTGTGACATCCGTTGTGTACTGATATGCCAGATGAGTAAAACCTGTAAAATCATCAGCCCCCGCAAACAAAACACCAACTTGATTTTTTTCTGTAAGCATTAAACATAGTCTGATGCTGGTCTTGGACTGAAACGTGGCCAATCAAAGACCGAGTTTTCTCTACCTATTCCCAGCAGGGCTGCTATGTTCATCCCTAAGCATCATTGCCCAGCCTCGAAGGCCTCATCCATATTCCCCTCGTCTCTGGTCTTCCAGTCTGGGAACTTTACTGGGCCCTGCTTGGAGGCCTGTTCACCTTCCCAGTCCGTGGATAAAGGGAAGAAAGAGAGGGCATTCGGGTCTCATCAGGACATGAAGTCTAACTTGAGCAGGGACTGAAAGTGAATATAAGAGCTGGGAAACAAAGCTCAGGTTGTTCAGGGGGGGTGGGGGGAGTGGCTTTGTTTTGGGTTTTGTTTTCTGTTTTCAGATACAGCTCAAGATGCGGCTCGATTCGTGTTCAGCCTCTAAAAGACCACTTATAACAAAGCAAAGCTTGCCTTTGCAAAGTGTTAGTTTCAGCAACATGGCACTGCGGTGAGTTTTCACAATTCAGCTTGCCTTCAGAGCCCAGCGTGCAGGAGTGCCTTATTGCCCTTTTGAAGCCCTGTAAGGGAAATAATGTCAGCATGAAATGAGGGAAGTATTCCACTGAGCTGAGATTCTCCACTGAGTTTGTTCAAAATTCTGCCTTACTTTGATACCAATCGAGTTAACTCAGCTGGTGAGGTTAAATTTAGGTAGATGGTTTGCACTGGCACTCCTCCCCCTTCCCTGTAACCCCCCACTAATACTTACAGGAAAAACATAGCAAAACATTGGTTACCCAAGGGCTGATCTCTCACAACTACTTAAAAGTTCCACATACACACAGTAGCACAGAAAGTATTTTCTAAGGTCAAAGCTTTCTTCCTGGTTACCTAAAAGCCACATTAATGCAGCTTTCACAAAGAATTTATGGCTATGTCTACAGTCAACAGTTCCAGAGAAAAGTCCCATACAGGGGTATTTGAATCCCTGTAAGGGCTAAATCATTCAGATGGTCCCAGGAGCTGTTTTGACCCATGCCAACCAGCACTCCCCCAAACAACATCGAAGAACAGTTTGGGAGTTAGCACAGGCCAGATCACTCCTAAGAAGAAGTCTGGATGTAGCCACCCTATTTTGGAAGCTACAAAGCTTCAATAGTGTGGCCAGCAGCCATTAGCTTCAGAGGTAGATGATGGTCTCAGTTACTTTTGGCCTGTTAGAATAACAGTAGTCTATGATTTTGTTGTATGAAAATGTACGTGCTAAGAAAGAGATGCTTACAAAAGAGTGAAATTTATAGCCATCATAGATAATAAAAATCACCTTTCCATTGTAGTAGCCAGCAGTGCATGTTATTAAGGCAATTTATAAAAATAGTGGATATGGGAGATGAGGAAAATTCAAGACAAGATGGATCCAACAGGTACAATGTACCGTGAGGGTGACTGAGCACTGAAACAGTTTGCTCAGTGAGGTTGTGCCATCTCCATCCCTGGAGATATTCAAAAGCTCTCTGGACATGGTCTTGGGCAACTGGCTGTAGGTCACCCTGCCTGACCTCCAGAGGTTCCGTCCAACCTCAACCACTCTGTGAGTCTCTGATTCTCTCTTCCTGGTTGTGCCCCTATGCTATAGTGTGTGGAACAGTGGGAAAGAGACTGGCGAACAGGTGAAATAAGAGAGCTGAACAAAGAAGAAAAAAATATCATTGCCACCTTTCCCTTGTAGTGATAATATATGAAACCCTAGTACTGAGTGACTCAAGTTGGAATGCAACTTTTTCCTTTAAAGGCAGAATTATTTCTCACAAAAGGTGATGAATTGTCCAGCTTCTGCACAGTATAGGAAAAGCACAGGGAATAAAAAAAGAAAACTTTTTTGTCACGGATTGACAAGCAGGTTATTAAGGCCATTTATTCTGCAAATATGCCTCCAGAACAAGTAAGCTGTCATCCTGTCATCTGAAAGAACTGCAGAGGCCAACAATTAGGGTCACTAAGTAGACATCTGACTACAAGAAACAGGGCTGAGATCACCACATTCACTTTTGACCACAGGCTGCAGGATACAAGGTCCTATATCCCATAATTCATCAGGCTTATCAAGTTAGAAGTATGGCCACATCTGTGGTCCTACTTACTGAATACTCCTGAGTGTTAGAGCACCAATAAATCAACTTTTAGGTAAAATCTGCAAGCGAAACATTTCAGATGTCTCTTTAATATTTCACAGCTTGAAGAGGGTTACTGCCCCCTTACCTCTCACATCTTTAAGGGTTGAGAGTTTTAAAAGCATGTCAATACCACCTCCTCCTCACATCAACAGCACCGCATGTTATTCTCTCTAAATAATTGACATTCATCAAGTGATTCTTGATAACTAAGTAGAAAGGTTTTGACCCTATTAGTAAAATATATATTTAATAATTTTTAAGAAATCTGTACTCATAGAAGTTTTTAAAAGTGCCCTTGGATGCTGGAGCATTTGATGGTACTAAGGAAAGCAACGGTTCTTACCACTGAAAACAGGCCATGGCTTCACATGGCTTCACTGCTCATACATTATACATCATACCCCTTAGTACATTCCTGGCAGGTAGCGGACTATGCTAGACAGGGAAGAGGATTTCTGTCCCTTTTGGTAGCTAGGATGATGTTTGAACAGATAGATGTAACCTCTGAGAAATCACTGTGGCTGAGAAAGGCCTTGGATCAGGGTCCCGCTTTGGAGGTAAGAGCTTCTAACTCCTTGGTTTGAATATAAAGGAGTGACACTACTACTGCTTCTCCTTCCTCTTTAAAAAGACAAAAGTAAATCATCATCACATGAGCTCTTTGAGAGAACAATTGTAGGGGCTGATCTTAAAGAAAGGACTTTGGGCTCCAGCTTCCAAACAGTGAGGTAAATCTCTCTGGAAGACCTTTGTTGAGAGTTCTCATCCCTGGAAGAGAGTTAGGGTTGAAACTGCATCCCCACACAGAGTGGGTTCAACAGACTACATGGTGAGAGGTCAACCTGAGCTCTGAAATGGTTGTGTTGATCTAATACTTTACGATAATCAGAGGAATGGTCTACTTCTATACTTTCATTGCATCTTACATTCATGAGAGACATTGCACATCACTAATCCAGGAGAAAACTGTTCACTCATTCTTCTTAGGACAGTTTTCTTCCAGCATAAGGGAGGGAATGAGGAGAGAGGAGGGATAAGAAAGCTATACCTCTGGCTGAGTTTAGCCTTTTTCATGAAGCGTCACCCTCAGAGTGCACATTCTTACTTGCTTTCTCTGCCTAAATCCGCCTGTACACCAGAAAGAAAGTCAAACGTCTGATTTCTGGATGCAACCCTAGGCATCAGGGATCTCTACTTGTGGGTGCTTAAAGTCTTTTATTGAATTAATTCAGCAAAAGTCAATAGGCTGCTGTTCAAAAAATCTCAAGGCCCAGTAACCACAGGGCAACCGCAGTCAATAGGTCTGAGCTCTGTTACACTGTTCTAATGACCCTCCGGCCAAGCTAAATTTTCTACTTCTTTATTGCTCACAGATGGTAAGTAATACGGAGAAAGAGATATATCTTGGCATGTGCAAGAAACATCAGGAATTCCCCAAGAAACGGGTGTTTTGTTCTATGACTGAAAACTATTTGCACCATCATTTTAAGAATAGGCCCTTGTGTAAATCTGCATTAAACAAATTGGTGCCCGACCTCATGACAACAGATATTATCATGGATAATTTAACACTTTAGTGACTCAGCTATTCACCATTTTTATTATTATTATTAATACCATTTGCACAATTATTAATCCAGAATCTTATTTACTTTGGTGTGATTAGGAATTGTGTCCCACAATCAGTTTGTGTCAGACTGGAATTCAATTTTTTCTAATTTTGATTAAATGGTAGCTTTTGCTTTCAAGAAGGAAATTCCTAATGGACAAGTCATAGGAGGTGAGCGTCCGTGTCCTCAAAAGTATACTGACTAATGGAAAAGACTCGCAGAGCTTAATGAGATAAAGAAGCAGTATGTAAAAGTTGAAGAGAGGATTTTGAAAACAACACATTATTTCAGCATTAGTCACCAATATGCATAATTTAGAGTTAATCAATAGTGGTAATTACAAGTCCTTACTGACCTAGCCATTATCGTATGGCAATATTGTATAAATATTCCTGTTATTGGAATGGATTGCCATTATTATTCACAGCTATATTAATTTTTATAGTGACACAATGCTCAGAATCCTTTTCATCCATTTGTGGCATATTAAAATTTTAGTTTTGGTAGAAAGAGATCTGCTCCATCCATTGTAGCACAGTTCAGCTGCTGATGAGTTTTCTGATTGCTTAACCCAAAGGAAATATTCCTGCTAAACTGCTGTTTTCTCCTCCTCTGGTCACAATCTACATTTCAGAATAGCAGGACAAGTGCTGGGAGGTGTCCAGCATTTATAATTTGACTCCAGTGAAAGTTACAGATGCTTGATACTTTTCAGGTCATGAACCGATGTCTGCTTCCCCGGCTACTGCAGCCCTGGTGCTCTCAACTGTAATTTAAGTTCACTTTCAAATCATGGATTTTGACCCCTCCTCCTCCCATCCCACGTGGGCAAGAGAGAGCTACATGCAAAGGACAGTAGATATTTATTTCTCATGATTGCACTGAGTATTCTGCGAGGGAACTAAGCAATGCTAAAGTTGTATTTGTAGCACAGACTTTAAACACAAGTCATAAAACTACTTTACAAATAGCATAGGCCTACGCTTCGTGTCCAGCTCTTGCAGTAATTTGGATAAACTCTTGTTGTAAGACTTGGTTAGCTTCTGCTACAAGTTCAAGGCTCCAGGTAACCAATAAAATATTTGTTTGTCAACAAAAGGAGAAGAAAATACTTATGGAAAGAATAATTTAGTTTATTTATCCAGTGAAACTAGACATAAAAATATTAAGGTTTGGGTTTATATTTTATACTTAAGTGATCAAATTTCAATAATTATTGGCTTACCAGAAGGATTAAAATCTGAAAAGAGATAAATACATAAATACATTATTCCTGTGTTCACATATGGCCATGTATTTCTGTGCCTAGAGGTTAGATGTTTTGGATTGTCATGTGCATCTTTGATATTCATGACTGGGGTATATAGCATTTCTGATTAGTATTCTCTAGGCAGAAGTGCAGAGTTGTACTGAGGCTTCAGCAAGGGTAAGACCTGCTGCACATGTTGTCTGCCTGATCTATGTTTGCATAACGATTCTGAAACCTCCCAAATATCCTGACCATCCAAGAAGGGGAGGCTGTGAGTCCTCCTGTGTCTGAAGGGACACAGAACACATTGCAGTCGCACAGAATTCTGAAAAAGCTTTAAATTCCACTCAAACTAAACTTTCAGACAGAAAAAAGATTTAACTACGAAAATGTTGACCTGCAGTAGCCACAAACCACTGGGCTCTGCAAAGCAGAGATTCTAAGCAACAGAAGAAATGTAAATTAAATGTCTTGCAAGATGTTGCAAATGAAAAATAATTCCATTAAAAGTTGAGCATTAAAGAAATCTCACCAGTGGGGTGACAATGACTGTGTACCACTGTCAAGATCTCCACGAGTTCACAGCTCTCTATTTATTGTATTTTTTGAACCTGGAGAATCTTGAGAGATCTTCATCATTTATAAATGAACTAGTCATTAGTAGTCTTTTATGTATCTCCAGAGAGCTATCACAGCTCTCATTAACTGCTATAGCTAAACAACTGAAATCTCCTGTTCCAAAGGCACATATTTTCAAGTCTGAGTCTTTATCTGTTACCATGTCTTGTCTTACAGCAGCAGAATAAAGCCTGAATAAATCGTTCACCACTGCCTCAGTTACTGTTTAGGATGTATACAAGATATATTGAGCTTCATATTTCAGTCTCAAAGATTTTTTTCAAGAAAATGAGGAGAAAGTAAAGGACTGTCACAAAATATTTCTTGGGAACTAAAAGAACTGGGGTTTTTTTCCAACTCTTTTTGGTGATCTAATTTATATTGTTCATTTGCTAGCTATAAAAGTTATCATTTATGTCAGAAAAGAAACCTGCAATAAGAAGGTTTTTAAGCAAAACTAATTTGGAACAGAAGGGCAGCTGTGTTGCTTGTTCTTTTTTGCCACAACTTTCCAGGGAGGGGAAAAACATTCAGATATGAATTGTCACCTCGTTCATAGCTTCCACCACCCTGCCCTTTGTATGGCTCTTTGTCTAAGACTGTGTAAAAGCAGCTTACTTAATGAAATAGTTTTGCTTCCTTCACTCTTACTACTATATTTTGCTAGAAATGCAAAATATATCCATACTGATTTAGAGAAAAGGTCCATCTTGCTGAGTCCTGGCTATGACAGTGGCCAGTAGCTGCTGTTTATAGAAAGGTATAAAAACATACTCAGGATCTAACTAGTATTTTTCCTCATCCACCCTACCAGCTTCCAGCAAAAAAAATATAATGTGTTGCTTTGTACACATTTTTTTTTACCCAATTTCTTCTCTTCCTGCTAACTTGAAAGATTTTATGAAGCACTATAGCTACACAATCACTGTCCTCTTTTATGGGCACAGACAGCATTTCTTCCCCCCCTCTTTTATTACATTTATAGCCTTTGCCTGCCAAGATACTTTTATGGTGGTGGGAATGATCACCTCACTCTTGATAAAGTCTGGAGTATCCCTTGGTGCTCCATATAACTTCATCACAGTATTCCTGACAGCTCCTTGCGTGTCCCTGAGCGACGGACTCTTGCTGCCAACCCCCCCCATTGTGCTTTCTGACACTGTGAAAAAAACAAAACCCATCTCCTTCTTTACAGCATCCCCCCCACGGTGCCGTGCCCTGCTCTTGGGTTCTTCACTTGCATTAACACCCGGTGGAGACAATGGAAATTTATACATTTGCTTTGTGCTGTACCTGCACCAACAGTTTGAAGGAAGACAGTTCCTTTGCTGCACTGCCTTTCTGTTGAGGCTGCTGTGTGTGTTCTTTTTTAATTATTTTTTTTTTAATGGTACTGGAAGCCAGGCGTGTTTACCCGTGTTTTATGGAGAGCAGCTTGCCCTGTCACCAACTCTTGGCTTTCCATTCAGCTCAGCGCTGCCGCCTGCTTCATCTGCATTTCCAGCTCACAGAAGATTGCACACCTACTTTCTGTACCGAAATGTATGACCTAAAGGGAATAAAAGACCAACCAATAGCATAGGTTTGGTTCTTCAGTGACCTAAAGGGTTGAGAATTATTGAAGATACTGTTAAGGCCCCTTGCTGAATCATCAAACTATTTTGCAGTGGTAATTGAGACAGCGAATAAATACTGCATTGATATCTCTCCAGGCCCTCCTCATAGAGCAGTTATATTCCATTAAAGTGCTTTTCTTGTACAGGTTAATCTCCTAGAATAAAAGTGGAAAATACAGCAACAAAACAAGATGATATTTTCACTATTCAATAAAGCTCTCTTCCCTTCTCTGTAAATAAATGATTCCCAGAGGCATCCCCTCCAGGGCTTTTGATGAATCAAAGGGGCAACAAAAGGAATTAAAAAAATATCACAGTCTGCTCTGATACATCCATAGTATTTATTAAAGAATCACAAAACGACAGAATAATATGGGGTTGGAAGAGATCTCTGGAGATCGTCTAGTCCAACACCCTGCCAAAGCAGGTCCTCCTAGAGCAGGTTGCACAGGAACTTGTCCAGGCAGGTTTTGAATGTCTCCAGAGACGGAGAATCCACCACCTCTTTGGGCAGCCTCTTCCAGTGCTCTACCACCCTCAATGTAAAGAAGTTCCTCCTCATATTTAGATGGAACCTCTTATGTACAAGTCTGTGCCCATTTCCTCTTGTTCTCTCACTGGGTGCCAGTGAAAATAGACTGGCCTCTTCCTCTTGACACCCACCTTTTAAATATTTATAGGTGTTGATCAGATGNAGTGATGAGGTCTCCCCTCAGCCTCCTCTTCCTCAAACTAAAGAGTCCCAGCTCCTCAATCGTTCCTCATAAGATTTATTCTCGAGGCCTTTCACCGGTTTCATTGCCCACCTCCGCACTCGCTCCAGCACCTCGATATCTCTCTTGTGTTGAGGTGCCCAGAACTGGACACAATACGCAAGGTGTGACCCCACCAATGCTGAGCACAGGGGGACAATCATCTCCCTACTTCTACTGGTCACACTATTTTTTGTGCAAGCCAGGATGTCATTGGCCTTCCTGGCCACCTGGGCACGCTGCTGGCCCATATTCAGCCTCTTGTCAACCAAAACCCCAGGTCCTTTTCTGCCAGGCAGCTCCAGCCACAACTCCCCAAGCCTGTAGCGCTGCATGGGGCCGTTGTGGCCCAAGTGCAGGACCCAGCACTTGGCCTGCTCCAGCTTGTCAAATGCTGTCCTGCTTTATACTTCACAGAGCCTCATGGTGTGCGAGTTAAATAAGATTTGCACCCAATCTGGGCATAGGCTGAACGCATGCCTTCTACTCTCCTTGATGGAGATAAAGGTGAAAACAACCTCCCAGTTGACACGAAGCAGAAAAGCTGTTTCTTTGAAAATGAGAATGGCACATCAGGCTTGATGATCGACACAAACCCAAAGTGTGAAAGAAGGAGCAGAGCAAGCTGCAATATCACCTCTTGCAGCTGCTTGTGCATCACTCCCTTTCTTTTTTTCCTGTCCTGTGATTTTGATTTTAGAACTGGAACTACATCTCCAGCAACCGAACAGCCCCTGATATATTTTGGATACTATGATAGTGTAACTACCAGGGATAAAAATACATTCTCATCGCAGCTGCACACATAGGAAAGTATTTCAATGCTCGGTGTTGGATTGATTTCACATTTTAAGTTAAAAAAATACAAATGTCTCTCCTAAGGGAAGTGAAGTCCTGCAGTTTAATGGCTAGATTCCAGTACCAGAGTACTTAGAGAAATTGGATTTATTTGTAATGCACCTAATTATATACTATCCGCCGTTCTGTTTTAAACCTTTTTCCTCCTCTTACTGTCCCAAACTGTTGTATAATGGTATTGCATATTTTGCCAGACAATTGCTTCTCACCAAACGTGGGTCACATTTTCTTCATGGGCCTTGTATTTCCTTTCAAAAAGGGTGTGTAAATGAGTTCGTAAAATGCTTTGGGGGGTGAAAGGAACTATATAAATCTCAGTTATGACTACTGAAAGAGCATTGAATGAGTTGTCTAAAGGCAACTCCAGTACATGGTTTGGTTCTTTACTGATAAATCATAGAAACCTACATTACTGGTCTGCTTTACTGTATATGAAACAAGTGTTGGATGATACCTTGTATTTCACCAGCTGCTTTCCTGCAATTACTCAAAGAAAGTAACACAATATATGGCCCACCTGTGGTGAGAACATCTGAAATACCACAGACAGTAAAAAGCCTTTGAGTAAACTTCTTCCACAGAGTCTTTTGTTGAGATACTCTATAGTCTTTACTCAGTTTTCAGACAGGATCTCTAGTTTTCCATGGAAAAGAACTATACTAATATCACAGTTTGGGGTTTTTTTGGTTGGTTGGTTTTTTTATAATGTGAGAATGTGGTGAGAATATATTGTTTTTTAAAAAATCTTCCTTTTCCTTTGGTTTAGGCTTCTGGTTTTTAAAGTTTTCATTTTGGTCTGCACAAAGGATCAATCAGCCCATTAGAACCTTGTTGCTATCAAGTACAAATTTAGCTCTGGCGGGAGACCTAACAAAGGACTTATTTTGTATCCTTCACTTATGCAGGTAAACTGTCAGATGTTAGTGGAACTAATTATGAGAGCATTGCTTTCTGCTTTCATCAGGACTTCAAGGCCTGATTGAAGCATGGTCAATATACAACACTGTCTTCCAATGACTTCTTTATTCCAGATGTTGATTTTAAAAGTAGCGTCCTCGTTGTGAAAGTGTGAAAGAATGTTATAAGCATTAATTCCTGCAGTGACCTAGAAATGGGCTACAGCCATCCTACAGGCAGGTCAACTGAGACACTGCAAGACTAGGAGGTCCATCCGACACATTATTGTCAGCGACCGAGCCACAATTTCCATAAACCACACAATTCTTGTCATTAAATTCCACTCAATTCCCTATAAGCACACTGTGCCTTTGATTTATATTCAATTCCTGTAGACCCACAAAGCAGCCACTAATTGTACTCTACGTACCCAGTGGAACGGGACCTTAAGGGATAGGTTTTTAGTAACTCTGATGACACCTTTCTAGTTAGTGCGGTGTAGCGGTATCCTATTTAATATTGCTTTGTTTAATTATTTAAGAGCAATTATGGTAACTGGATATACTCTAACTGTAATTTATTAACTCATACACTTGAATTATGCAAGTCTCTACATACACTTCACAGAATTACAGAGGAACTAGAATAAGGTGGTGGTATGAAAGCGCTACGGAATATTCCCTCTGCTGAGAAGCACAGAAGCTCTCTTATCTCTCCTAGCAAAGGGGGTCAAAAGCTCTTTCAAACTATGCACTAAGACCATAAGAATAATTTTAGACCTGCAGTCGTTGTTCATATAGATAGTATTAAGAAAATGTGTGCCATTTATATAAGTATGGGTATATATATAAGTAAATATTTACACATATATATGCATTCACAGATATGTCTTCAATGTAATACTACAATTTGCTTCCCTTTTTGGTGTAAAAAATGACACTGCATCCATCTGTTCATCCCTCTTTCTCTGCTCCTCTGAATATGCTTCATCACAATATGATCCTCATCTCTTTTACTACACTTGTGCTTTCTTGTTGTCTCCTCATCCTGTCTAAGCTAGGTTCCCATCTCAAACGGTTCCTTCTCATGGGAAATACTGCCTGTCCCTCTGAATTCCTCTTCACCATCTTCCTCTGTGCACACAGCCCATCTGCCTCTTGCCTGCTTGCACGGGACATCTTTTTTCTCTGGAAAATGACAGCTCTGGGAGCAGCACCTTGAGAATGGTTATTCCTGCTCCGATACGGTGTCTGTTCTTGCCATCAGCANTCTCCAAGCTAAAGAGACCCAGCTCCCTCAGCCTTTCCTCCTATGGGAAATGCTCCACTCCCTTCATTATCTTTGTGGCTTTGTGCTGGACTCTCTCCAGCAGTTCCCTGTCCTTCTTGAACTGAGGGGCCCAGAACTGGACACAATATTCCAGATGGGGTCTCACCAGGGCAGGGCAGAGCGGAAGGAGAACCTCTCACAACTTACTGACTACCCCCTTTCTGATACAGGAGGCCCAGGAGGCCATTGGCCTTCTTGGCCATGAGGGCACAGTGCTGGCTCATGGGCATCCTGCTGTCCACCAGGATCCCCAGGTCCCTTTCCCCTATGCTGCTCTCCAACTGGTCACTTCCCAACCTATACTGGTATCTGGGGTTGTTCTTGCCCAGATGCCAGACTCTACACTTGTCCTTGGTTTATTTCATTAAATTTCTCCCTGCCCAACTCTCCAGCCTGTCCAGGTCCCGCTGAATGGCAGCACGGCCTTCTGGCAGGTCAGCCTCCCAGTTTGGTGTCATCAGCAAACTGGCTGATAGTAAACTCTATTCCCTCATCTTCTCTTCTTGCCATTCAGTCCCTCTTGCACATTTCATAGCTGTCATTTGCAAAAAGAATAGAGACACATAGAGCAGCAGATGAAGAAAAAAAAATCTAGACTAAATGATGTGAGCAACCAGCTCCCTGAAAGCCAGAACAAGCACTCACAGAGCAGCGCAGTGTCATAAATTCATTTGGAACTGCTTAGAAAGGAAAACTTCTAGCACTCGAGATTCTTACTTATTGCAGTCTCTTCAACAGAGTATTGCTTTAGTTACAGCATGTATCTTTCTTAAGCCAAGATGCTCACCAGAATTCTGCTGTGCTCCAGACAATATGTCATAGACATCATGAACGTGCAGAGCTATTGCAGGTCCTAGATTCTGGGCTGCAGCATCCCTGCTGTTCAAATACACCCGCAGAGGGCAGAAAACTGGTGGTGACAACAATGCTACAAAGCTTTTGAGCCAGGAGGAGGAGAGGACTGCAACCAAATACTGCCTTGGGGGTTCAGATGTTGTAAAGTGAAAAGGGGGAAAAGTCATAATTTACCTGGGCTGAACACTCTTGCAAAAAAAGCATAATTTGCTCTAAACTAAGAGCTGGCCAAAAACTAGAAGTCAGGCAGGCATGCCTGAGAAAAATTCTTAGAAGACATAGAATGGTTTCCTGCACAAACAGAATGGAGTAATCACTAATGCACAACATCCCTCTTACACTTAACCTTTATGTCCCAGCAAAGCACAGTGTCAAGATTGTCCTTCCAGCACATGTCTGTAACTGAAAGCTTTTAATATCCTCCTTCTGCCTCCCTCAAAGGCAAGTTATCAGGAACATAGAAAGATTTAACCACTTATTAAACAGCACTATCTTGTCAAGCAATATGTTCTTTACCGCAGGGCGCTAGTGAATTCAATGTGCAAGAGAGACAAAACGTCTAACAAAGAAAAAGGTGCTGAATGACAAGGATTGCTTCTTTCCCAAGGAACCTGACTAGCACGGAACCTTCCTCGTGGATTACAAAACAAAGCAACCCTATGACAGAAAATAGGCAATAGGAAATCACACAAATAAAGATGCAGAAAGAGACTGGTGGACATGAATTTTGTAGCTTTTTTTTTTTTTTAAGTGCATTGTTCAACAATTGCAAGGAAACTTGGGACATAATTGCTTGGATTAAGAGGCTCGTGGTGAACCTGTCTCTCCCTTCCTCTTTTACTGCAAAGTGGAGTTGGAAAAACCAACACTCACAGTCATGTCATTGCCTCATCACTGCACAAAGACGACCCACAGCAAGCTGAGCACAGAAAGCAGCTGAGAATCGGGCCTTGCGGTGGGCATTCATGTGCTGAAGAACATGAAATGAATGTCATTGTATAACTATGGGTTTTTAACACTGTGGCAAAGCAGTCATAGAATCATAGAATCAT
>VZTM01006589.1:321-42772 GCA_013400555.1 Jacana jacana | reverse complement strand
CTCACCAGTGCTGAGTACAGGGGGACAATCACCTCCCTACTTCTGCTGGTCACACTATTCTTTATGCAAGCCAGGATGCCATTGGCCTTCTTGGCCACCTGGGCACACTGCTGGCTCATGTTCAGCCTCCTGTCGACCAGCACCCCCAGGTCCTTTTCTGCCAGGCAGCTCCAGCCACACTGCCCCAAGCCTGTAGCGATGCATGGGGTTGTTGTGGCCCAAGTGTAGGACCTGGCACTTGGCCTCATTGAAGGCCATGCCATTAACATTGGCCCATCTATCCAGTCTGTCCAGGTCCCTCTGTAGAGCTTCCCTGTCCTCAAGCAGATCAACACTCCCACCCAACTTAGTGTCATCTGCGAACTTACTAATAGTGTTTTCTATGTCCTTATCTATATCATCAATGAAAATATTAAAAAGGAAAGGCCCCAGTACTGAGCCCTGAGGAACACCACTTGTGACCGGCCGCCAGCTGGATTGAACTCCATTGAGCACCACCCTTTGGGATCGTCCTTCCAACCAATGCTGGAAACAGCAGATCGTACGTTCGTCCAGGCCAGTCATTGAAGATCGCTCCAGTGAAAGAAAATGCAACAAATAGTTCTCCCACAGAATCACAGAAGGATACAGGGTTGGAAAGGACATCTAATCCAACCCCCCTGCCAAAGCAGGTCCACCTAGAGCAGGTTGCACAGGAACGTGCCCGGGTGGGTTTTGAATGTCTGCAGAGATGGAAACTCCACAACCTCTTTGGGAAGCTTGTTCCAGCACTCTGCCACTCTCAAAGTAAAGAAGTTCCTTCTCATGTTTAGATGGAACTTCTCACTGAGCACCACCAAAAAAAAAGACTGGCCCCATCCTCTTTACACCCACCCTTTAAGTAGTTATAGGCATCAATCAGATTCACCTTTCAGTCTTCTCCAGACAAAAAAGACCCAAATTCCTCAACCTTTCCCTGTAAGGGAGATGTTCTAGTCCCCTAACCACTTTTGTAGCCCTTTGCTGTGCCCTGTCCAGCAGTTCCTCATCCTTCCTGAACTGGGGAGCCCAGAACTGGACACAGTACTCCAGATGGGGCTTCACCAGGGCAGAGTAGAGGGGGAGGATGACCTCCCTCAACCTGCTGGTCACACTCTTCTTGATGCACCCCAGGATGCCATTGGCCTTCTTGGCCTAGAGGGCACACTGCTGGCTCATGGAATCTATCAAAACTGTCTTTAAAACTCTAGGCTCTAGCTTTTACGGTGCAGCTCCTCTCACATGACTGGGTGAGAACCTAGGCACAGTCCTAATGAAAGAAAGAATAAAAACCACAAAGCAACCTCCCAAACTACGCCCACAAACTGAAATACATTGTGATTTCAACTGCAAACTAAAATATTAATATAAATATTCAAAATGAACTATAAGGCCTTAATATGAAATTCATGCAGTTAATTTAGTTTTCTTGCTTATTTCAGGAGAACTGCTTTACATTCAGTAAAACAGACATTTAATTGGGCTTTGTAAATCACATGTAATTGAATAAAATACATGGAAAAGGGCATAACTTGTTTTATATCATTGCCTAAATGAATAGAGCATGCCTCCATAACCAGTGGCTACAGCTTGACAAAATGGCAATGTAGTGGTTTGGAATGAAACACTGAATGATGTTTTAAACGAAACATTAAAACTGAGGATATTTGCAAATTGGTGCTCAATCAGTCAGTCCTCCTCCTTCCAACACAGAGTATGAAGGGAAAGGGCTAGCAGAGATTTCTGCATCACCCTTTGTAGAGCCTTGTGTTTCTCATCCAACACGTGCCGGGTAAAGCTGGCAGCCTCTGGGACAGGCTCCTGGAAATGCTCTGAAACAGCAGCTCCACTTTTAAACATCAAGATCTCATTCTCAGGGGGTAACAAAGAAAGTTCCCTTACACACTGTGTCCTGTGAATATTTGTAGCTACAAGTCTCATCTCATTTTATGTACACATGTACATCACATCAATCTATAATTTATGATCCCATTTTATGACTTTCAGCTACTTAGTACATGAAGTGTTAAAAAAGGCAGCTGGCTATGAATGTGACTGTGGGAGCTGCCGGAGGCAGTGGCTGCCCCAAACTTTAGAAAGGTTGACCCTTCTCACAGTAACTTCCAGCTTTTGAAAACACAGTCATCTCCAAGGGATTCTGCAGTCTTTGTGCAGGCAGGTCAAGTGGTCCTGGATGTTCTTGGAAAGCCATAAGCAACACAAAAAGTCTAATGCACATAATTAACTTGAAGGATGCAGACTCATTAAGCCATGAATAAAGCTTGCAGTCTGCAAAAATGACGAGAAGTTGCTAGCAATTAGATGGCTCAGGATGCTGCAAAAGAAATTGCTCTGGACCCAAATTTGACTTTGTCCTCAAACCAGGGCAGGAACATACACTTTGTGCGTCTCCCTAAATAATCTCACCAAGTCAGAGTAGGAAGAAAAGGATGTGTTTAGGTTTTTCAGCCTGAGTCTCAATTGCTGCAACTGTAGAATAATCACACGAGCAAGTCAGAAAAGACACCCTGCAAATGCACACACGGGAGTAGTGATATCTTACTGTGCACAAAGAAAAGGAGTGCACTGACTTGTGAGCGTTTGGCAATCGAAACGCCGAAGCAGCGACATGATTTATTTCAGCCCCAAAATAAAAAAAAAAAGCAGCTTTAGAATTTAAAGGCACCGAGCCCGAACGACCAAGGAAGCCACCGGGAGGCAGCATTGTCCCTCAGCAAAGTGATGGGGAACACTCCCGCGGCCGCGGGGCCCCGACCCTGAGGCGGGGGAGCGGGGCGAGAGAGCGGTGGACGAAGGTCAACCTCCAACCGAGGACATCGAAGTACAGAAAATACCGCACGGCTACGAGGCTTAGAGACTGATGCGTTTAAACCCTTTGAATAGCACCGAAAGTACTCCCAGTAAAAATGATGTGTGAGTTTTGTTAGTTGCCCAAGCCGATAGTGGTTCGGTTTCAGGTTTGCTTTTATTATTTTTTTTTTTGGTTGGTGGAGCATCATCCATCTTTATCCTGAACAACCCCTGGTAGAACAAAAAAGAGGGATGTTAACGCACAACATAAGAATTCTATGTGTTTATGAAAGAGCTTCTTTGTACACTAGAAATTCAGGAATATCTACAGAATGAATATTTAGGTTTCAAAACCTCAAATCACTATATAAAAAAGGAGAAACTGAAAGTAGTGATTAAATATGACTCTCCTCTCCCCTTCAATTTAATTTTCTACCGTATCAACCCCTTTGATTATAACCTCACAAGAAGAAACGAAGCTGTGGCACAGATGAAAGCCAGAAAGCAGACGCCTAAGAGACACCTACACTGTTCCTGCACTGTTTCCCATCAGAATAAAAGGCCACAAAATCCAACTTTTTATTTTCTTCCGGACCCACCTATGTAAAATCTTATTTTCCATGCAATTAACAATTCTTTTGCAACTTGAAGAATATTACAGGTTTTTTTTAACCCCTGCATTCCCTTATTCTGAAGGAAGTTCATAAAAAAAAATTACTTATATAGTATTATAATCAGAGAAGGTTTTACTTGATATCCTTGTCTTATGCATTTATTATATTATTAAAAACTGTCATAAACTTGGAAAAGTACAACAATAGGATTTTTGTTGTTTTATAATGGAAACAATACACGAAACCTCGATGTCAAATAACACTTTATGATCTCGATTGGTCTGTACATGCCAGAGTTTAACCCCTGAGGTCTATACATACCAGAGTTTAAGTCCTGAAGCTGATCGTGCATATAGTATTTGCCTTTTCTGCCCACAGTATCTCATATGCAGGATATTTGCCCCTTCTCACCTGAAGACAGAAAGACACACACCCCTAATTATGGACAAATGCGCTATCATCTCCCTTGACTGCCCGAGAACAAGTAACCCAATAAAATTTGTTGGTAGCATGAAGTATAGAAACACTTAGAAAGAACCAAAATGGACAATTTTAAACACTCTGTAGTTTAATTATTTGGCTCGCTACACAGAATATGCCGGGAGAAACACAACACACATCTCAATGGGAACTCCTCTTAGTCAAGAGGTTTTAATGTTAACGTGAGCTTAGTAGGTTAACCCCTGAGAATATCAGATGTTGCCTGGCATATCTGTCTGTGCCAAGAGTGTGTGCTCAGGCAGGTGGAAACATCTGGCTTTAATTTTGCTTTCACTCAAAGCTAGCAAAATGCAAATGAGCTCCAGGTTTGATAGCTCTGCTCCTGAGAGAGTGTGTCACCCGAGATGATGGATACGAGGAGAAACCTGAGCCAATGCCATCAAACAGTTCTGCTTTTTCACCTGCCTTGTGCCCCATCGTGCTCCAGTGCAGGTGGAGCGAGCCCAGGTCAGGTCATGAAGACACACCAGGACACCCAAGAAAGATGTTTTGCTCTACGGGGTGCTAGCTGAGATCCAACCCGCTGCTCTGTCACAGTTTATCTTTGGACAATTGTCTGTGCTTTGGATCCCCACCTACAAGAGATTAACTCTCTCATTATCACAGTATTGTAGAGATAAATCAATTTATGACTGTCGTGCACTTTGATGCTGTTGTAACAAGGCTCATATAAAATACTTGAGAAAGGTCCTTCAGAGCTATCTTGTGCAGAAGTGCAGTAAGCTGGACAAGCAGAGTTTACAGGCCTCAGGCATGAGACATCCAGCAGCTTCAGGAAGAGGAAAAACATCTCTTCATGTGATGTATTTATTTAGTTATTTATTTCTTACTGCTGGGGAAAGGGAACAAAGAGCAATCTTTTACTTCGACTCCAGAGAGAAAGGGGAAAAAATGCAAAGTTCAACCACTGTTCTGCCTGTTTGCTTGTACCTTTATCAAAAACAACTGTGAAATTATGAAGTCAAGTTAAATATGGGATTCACGCTCACTTCAGTGGTTACAAATCAGCTCTGCCCCCATGCTGCTTGTTGTTGGGAAGATGAGGAGTGCTGAGTCCCAGAGAGTCCACCCAGGAACCTGCAATGACATGGGCACGTGCTTTCATTCCCATGTTAATGAGAGTTAGCAATATTACAGAGGGAATTAATTTTATAAGCTGCTGTTTCCAACCTTGATGTCAGAGGTAACCTGCAGGTAGGAAATAGTTCCATTGATTTTCTTAAACAACTTTTGGGGTAATGGGCAACCAGGCCAAGTTGCAGCCAGTAGTTCATCAGAGAGCACAGAGCAGACTGTATTTCCAATGTCCTTCCTACAAACTAAGCCATCTAGGGGAGACAGCTCCAGAGAAATCTGGAATTTGACCAAATGAAACTTACCTACCTTCACTGTTTGGAACATGAATTTGAACCTGAATATCCTTGGTTCTTTTTCCTTTTTTCTTTTTTCTTTTTTTCCTAAAGAACAATATTGCTTCTACAAGTTGGTGGGAGTGGAAACTTATCAACAATCATTGATGGGCTGTGACCTATATTCCTCGTGCAGCTGAACAAAGTATTCATTGCAATTAATAACGCAGCAACATTCTGTACAGTGTCATGACCTGGTAGAAAATGTCATCTATAATTAATTATCCTGCTCATTTTGAAGAGATGTGTTTTAGAAATAGGAATGACAGTATTTGTCCTGATCTACTTAACTGCTAACATTAGTCTAATTTCATTTACAGCGAGATTTTGTTTCTGATTTGCACCAAGGAAAACAAAACCAGATGCATAATTCCTGAAAATTACCTTAAAACTAATGAAAGCTTTGCTTGCTTTTACCAAGGTACAGACACAGAATTTTTTTTCCATGTAAGAATAAGAGGAGAAAATATGCACTTACTCACCTTTACTGCCTGGAAGTAGCTGTTCATTCCTTCCATTTTGACAATGCAGTAGCTGCAGAGCTAAAAGACAGGCTGGGAGGATATTTGTGTGAAAATATACTCTTTGGAGAGTTCTTGGATTTATATGCCTTTTAATGGAAAAGGATAACACCAACAGAATGGTGAAAACTAGGATCTACCTAATCATGTAACATAAATCAGGCAGATCAGTGTTGTTAACTGGGGAAAGGAGACAGGAGAACAATGAAGACGTGGCTGTTTCTAAACTCTAACGTGATGATAAGAGTCGATGAGATGTGGTGTTGAGGGATATGGCATAGGAGAGAACTCTCTAGAGTAGGGCTGATGGTTGGACTCAATGATCCCAAGGGTCTCTTCCAACTTAAATGCTTCTATGATTCTATGGTATCTTGTTGTTCTAGAGACACCAGAAATGCACACGTACACTCGGGCTTCCAGAGCTTTGCTGACTTCTTGAAGGAAATTGATAAATGAGGGAAGGCATCCCAAGGGGTTCCCTTAGTTTAACGACAACAGAAGTACTTTCCAGCACATTGCTTTTTTTCCTCACATCTTCCTTCAAATAAAATGAATTATGCACACAGACTGTTTATTATAGTCATTTTGCATGCTGTGGAATTTCTGTTGTAACAACCAGGGCTCTGAGGACATCTCTGTAAATACATTTCCTGTTTATTTTTGTGGGTTTTTTCAATACAAATGCTTATCTCAACCCCAACATTTTATCCCCCTCTCCCCTCGAAACAAAAAATAAAAAAATTATTAACTTGGAGATGCTGAGATAGATTGTTTGTTGCTTTCTCTCTGTGTCTTTCCATCTGTGGAGTGGATGGAGTAGGAATGTTAAGATTCCTGCAGGACGGATCATGAGAATTGTTGTGTAATTATATACTCAGAAAGCAGATTTGCTTGCTGTTTAAGTTAATTTTATAACTAGATTTGCTGTAGGATTTAGGAATATTTATACACAAAAAGAAAAGTGCATATAAAAATGCAGCCTGAGGATATTTGACATAGTAACTCCTTTCTGTACACAAATATGGCATTTATTATGGTTTTTCCAAGCAGGTGCAGTTATGTCTTCTTCCCCCAAGAGCCTCTCAGGATCCAAAAAATACATGGAGTAACTCCTAAAAATCAAGACACCCAGTTTGAACAGGGAGGACACGTACTCAAAGGGACTAATGCTGCAAAAATGCACTTGTAGCTTCTTTATAAAACCCAGCTTCAGCAGTATCTATCGTTAGAATAGTCCAGCAATTGCAACACTTACCCAGAAACTGTCAAGAACTACTTTAGGAAGACTCTCCCATCTCAGAAAGCTACTCTCCTCCTGCCATATGAATCTTGCCTCCTTTTCAACACAAGGGAACACTCTGACTGTAGCTACAGGCTACTGTCCTTTGCATTCAACAGTCAATGAATTTAAAAAAGGGATAGGCTTGAGGGCAAGTCGAGACTCCAGGACTCCACACCCTGAATTCAAGGCATTATGCACCAGTGTAAAAGTATTTCTGATCGAATGTTAGAACCAGTAAGGTATATTGTACAGGAGTACAATATACCTTAGCATGATATCTTTTTCCATNTTAGCATGATATTTTTTCCATCTTTCCAGATAAGGCATCTTCCCTCATGAATCAGTTTTGACCCTGGACTCTGCGGAGGCTGCGTAGCATCTCCTTTGCATAGCTGACTCTAGTGCCTAAATTGCAGAGAGGACATGGGAATTGGACTTCTCTTGCACTCAGAATTTTCCCCTGGTAACTGCTGAGGTACTAGCAATTCCCTAATGAATCTGAGGTTCTTTGGATTGTCTCCCCAAGGGAACTAGGTCTCCCTATAGCATTGCAGAGAAAGCATATGGTAGGCTTTGGCTTCCATTTTTGGGGGACCAGCCACTTAAAAAATAACCATCGCAAAAAATCACTGCAGTTCTTTATCCATCTGTCTTTAGTGGTGGTGGGAGAAAATCTTTCTCTAGGCTGCTTGTACTGAAGGAGTCACACTTCACTGAAGCATTGCCATGGAGAACAGCTAAGCAGAGAAGCTGTTCTTGGAGGATAGCCAGCAGGAGCAGGAAGGTGATCAAACCCCTGTATATACATTTCCCAGCCTGCTTTGCAAAGTAGTTATTTTCCATAGTTCTCGAGACCTATATAACAGGAAATCTCCTCCTCAAACTTTTGTCAGGGACTGGATTTTAAGACCCAGTCAGTTCAGCCACTATAACCGGTACTGTAGAGTTGTTCTCAACACGGGCTTTGTAGGTATTTGCAAACAAAGACAAAAGATTAATTTTTTTAAGGGGACTTGATCTTGTCTCAACTTAATTTACTGTTGTAGCTCTCAATGTTGTATGCTATAATAACTAATTTCCTTACAACAAAATGTGAAGGGGGAACAAACTTTCCAAGAATTTCCTCAACACAGGAAGTGTTAAATGACACACAGTCCAGAAAATTCAATTTTGGGGGTCTTAAAAATCTTTAAAATGAGATAAGATGAATTTTGACATTTTTAACGCAGGTTAACTTTTATTTGTGTCAAAATTTCTAATATTAGAGCTGATCTATGTTTTGGTGTGTTGGTTCTAAGACTCTGGAGGATCAGAAATGGCTTCAGAAATGCAGGGCTGCTTCTTCCTCAATTTGGATAAAGAAATATGTTACAAAATATCACCAGCTGTGTGTGAAGCTTTAGGGCTTTGTGGTTTTTAAGGGTGGAGGTTGAGGGCTTTTTTAAAATCAGGTTAGAAATTACTCCAGTAAAGACTCCTGCTGCATCAGCAGATCTGGATGAAAGTAATCAGTAAAAATGATGTATGGGTTTCTTTTCTCTAATAAAAAACCCCAAACAAAACAAAAATCAAAACAAAACAAAGACTCCTGAAAGAAAACAAAAGTTGAGAGCTCAGTGTAAGTAAGAAAAAACGAGCTGCAATAATGATTATGTGAACATTAAATAAGCTTATAATTTAATTTTTTTTTCTTCCTGTGTCTCAACTGCTATTTTGAAATTACAGACTCAATGTCATTTTATGTGTTTGAAATTAATCTGTGGACTAAATTTTCTTATTTTTCTTAACAGTAACTTACACAGTTGAATATTTTTCTTCTCCTTGAGGACACAAACTTTACTCTTCTCAGTCTCAGGACAGTCATAGCAATGAAATGCCTTAAGTCTAGATCTCTTAATCTCCTTGCAATGGATAAACCACCCTGTAAAAGCTGGGCCACAAATAGCTGACAGACCCTGGTTTCAGTCTTTACAAGAAAAACAACTTGTTTCTCAAATCACAGTGTTTGCTTTTCTCATCGGTATCAAAATCCTTTAAGATTTTGCAAGTTTACAATAGAGAAGCAGAATTAGACAAGCACACCTCTTTTGACTTCCTCTCAAGTTTACATATATATATTTTTTAATGAGTTAAAGTCTTCTGTCTTACCACTATTGTAGTAATAACACTCTTCACATCTAGGTTCTGAGCCCTTTCTATCTGGAGCAATTTTGAGATTGAATATTGTTTCCTGAACTCCACCTGCAGTGCAGAGCAACCTGACTAGAATGACTGAAGCATTAACATTCTAATTATGAAGATGTTAGTCAGTTTCTTTTTCAAAAGCCTGTGACTCCTGTGTCAACCTTTCACAAGTGCTGCCTTCTGACCTTTGCATTTAGGGAGACACAGAAGTCCAGTAGCCTGCAACAATCCTATTGTTTTTAAAAAAATAGACTAACCCTTAACCTTTTCAGCTAAAAAGGGGTTAATGAATTAATATTGTTTTTATAACTGCTGAAGACTGCAATATGTTAGAAGAGCAGTGGGAAAACCATGTGGATTCCTTCACGTGTGATTTACTTATTCCACATTTAAATGGACCGGCTGGTGTCGATTCAGCATCTCCTCTGAGCCTTGAATTAACCTGAAAAAGAATTCCTACCATGGAAACTAGTTTTATGGGGGTTAAAGTTAGGTTTTTACCTGATGTTTAAGGTAAGGACGGGTAGCCAGGTACTTGTATAGAGGCAATATACTTGTATATATATATATTTATATATATACTATATATACTTGTATAGATTCTAAGATCATAACATAATTATTCCCATTCTTTAGGGTCAGTCAACATTAACAAACAAGATGCAGGATGTGTCAGAACAACCTGCATAACCTGAACGAGTGGGTTAAACATTTCCTACGTTGTTTTACAGCTTCAGAGCAAAAGCTCAACTCCCACAGTGAGCTCTGTCCTGGTGTGCTTCCATCCCATCAGGCTTTCCATCACAGAAAGAGTGGTCAGAGCCTGGAATGGGCTGCCCAGGGAGGTGGTGGAGTCCCCATCCCTGACTGTGTTTCAGAGTAGATTGGATGTGGTGTTGAGGGATCTGATGTAGGGGAGAACTTTGTAGAGTGGGGCTGATGGTTGGACTGGATAATCCCAAGGGTCTCTTCCAACCTGAATGATTCTATGATGATTCTATGTCTGTAGGTATAGGAAAAGACCCTTCCTGGGGTCATTGTATCTAATTTTCTGGCGAGGCAGTTCAGCAGATATTAGCATCCCCTGGACACATTCCTTGGGCAAACTGGAGGATTTGGTGACCTTGTGGGGTCTGTTCCACACTGGTTTTTCTTTGGTCCTGTATCGTACAGCTCACTGTAACACTCTGGTGTCAAGCAAGAAAACTTGGGTTGATTTTTTTTTATCCCACATGGAGAAGACAACATCATCTGCCCAAGCCATCTCGTCCAAACCTGCAGCTGACCACTGGCCTGTTGTGTTAAGGAAATTTGAGTATTTGTATTTTCTTCCATAAGAAAAAACAGCAGGACTTTAACACCACTGTAGCTAAATACCTTAAATCTTGAAATAAAAGCACGTATTTCTTTACCCCTTTTATGCTTTGATTTGTCCCAGCCTACCTGAAGTGTTTTTTATTGAAATTAGATCTGTTACTAGTATAAAATTATAGCTGTTCTGTTTATGTGATATGAAAAAAAAATATGAAATAGAAAAGCATCTGGATATACTTAGGATCAGTCATTTTTAGGTTTGCTGCCTAATTTTGCTGTGGAAATCTAATGCAATACATACATGAGAGATCAAGTTATTATCCTTACAGCTATCACATTAGCAATCATCATGAATCAAATAAAAAAAACCCAACCCCACAAGGATACAGTAATGAATATTAAAAATCTAATTATTTTTGTCACTTAGAACATGGCATTTGTTTCATAGAACAACCAAGAAGACGGCACATTTGTGTAACACGTTCTGTTTATTGAAAAACAAATGCAAAGTGAGATAATTTTAACTGCATATTGTATCACGGGAACAAAAGATCTGTGGCAAAATACTAGGAGGAAAAAAAAAAATCACAGTAATGAATGGAAAAATCAGTAGCTGAGAAACCTACAGCCAAGGAGCCATTTGTTCTTTAGGATTGTTATGCTAATTTTCGGGCCTTGCTGCAGCAGCAAAGCTGAGATTTAGGAGGAATGCATCAATTACTAACTACTAATGCTATAAAGATATCCTTAGCTGCTCAAGGTAATTTAAAAGATTCATTCAGGCCCTGTTTTTTCAAGCATTGCACTTTTACTTGAACTGCAGAAGAGGTAAACTCTTCAAAAGGCAATAAAAGTGAAGTTTCCTTAAAACAAACCAGAAGTGGTTTCCTTGGAAAGTATCTTCTAATTCCCCACTAATTAAAAAGAAAAAATAAGAAAATCTATCTAGAGGCCTGAATGTAAGGCTCAGAAAATTGAAGTATGAGCCCATTGATGCATTATTTGTAAGGAAAGATGTTTTATTTTTAGGGCAATGTATCCAGCGTGCGCCCGGATTCATTTGGAGCCTTACTAAGCATTTCTTACCCCAGCTTATGTTCTCTGCCAAAATAAGGCAGTGCATCCGTACAATGCAAACTATTGATTCTTAGTAACTTGGTGTTGACACAAATATGTTTCTCAGTTGAAGTTACAGAACTGCATTCAGTCAATATCCCAAATTATTAAGGAAAATGGTTGGGCGAGGCGGGGGGAACTACATTTAGTTAAAAAGTTTTAGCTGGAAAACAAAGGTGTATTTTTGTCTTTAACATTTCACTTTATACCCTGATCTGTGATGACACCGTCCTGCTTCTCACTTTCCCTCATTCTGATAAAACTCACTGTGTGGGCAAAAGTGCTGCAGTATTTGTGAATATGTGGTCAGGGCTATTGTTTCCCAGTTGAGTTTTCCATTAAAAACCTGCAATCAGGCCATTCTCACTCACTGAATTCTCAGGCACTTAGAATCACTTAGAATCAGGTTAGAATCAGACACTTAGAATTAGTTCTGGAGAATCAGGTGGGGGGTTTGTTTGGTTTTTGGGGTTTTTTTTTTTGGTCCCAGTGCCTTCTCTTTCTCTTCTCACAGCCACCTTTCCTTTTACCACCCCCCAAAGCAGCAGCTCTCTCAGCTCTTCTTATATTGCTCTATTCTACCTGCTCCGTTGTTTCCACGACACATTTAGGACTCACAAATCTGGGACAACCTCTAGAATTGCTCTTTAAGTCTCTAAAGACAATCTCCTACTACACAACTGCCAGACTGTATTCCCAGAGCACTTTCCCCTGGGATTTATTAGTGCCCAGATATTTAAAAAAAATATATAAGTAGATTTAATACTTTTTGGAGTTTTTTCTTCTTACACCATTAAAATTCCAATACACTCTTGGCAATTACAACTTGTCCTTCTGGATTATTTTTTTTTACTTTTTAACAGGGCAGGCAGAACTGATTTTTATCTCTTAAAGTGAAATTTTGAAATTACTTAATCTCTTTAAACAATATTAAAGCTGCATGCAGTAAAGGAGAGGCTGTAAGACAGATGGCACCTTATAACTGCAAAATGACATAAAATCATAGAGTCACACAAAGGTTTGGGTTGGAAGGGATGTTATCACTGAGTCCCAACCCCCCTGCCATGGGCAGGGACACCTCCCACCAGACCAGGTTGCTCCAAGCCCCTTCCAGCCTGGCCTTGAACACCTTTCCAGAGATGGGGCCTCCACAACTTCTCTGGGCAACCTCTTCCAGTGTCTCACCACGTCCACAGTAAAGGATTTCTTCCTAACTTCCAATCTAAATTTCCCCTCTTTCAGTTTAAAACCATGACCCATGAGGAGCTGTGATGAGTTTTGTAATAACTCTTTCTCCCTTTATTTCCTTGTAAATGCTACCTGATGCTGTGGCCACTCAGCATTTATGCAACGCACGACTGTTTTCCTCCTACAGTGACACAATTAACGGGAGGATGAATCTTGATAAACAATTTTAATTGATACTTCCATCCAGACTGTGTTAGCTCAAGTACAGAAATAAATAGATGGCTGCACATTACATATCATTATTATAAAATATATAATTATTGCCACAAACTCAAGATTACTGTTCTAAAGCAGTATCACATTGCAGAGCAGGCACTTTACATTTCAGTTCAGGTCTGAACTAAAAGAAAACCTAACAATAAAGTCAGACTTACTGAAATGGAAACTTCCTTGTCTATTTACAGTCTAAAGCAAGAAATGCTAAAGTTAAAGAGATGGTTCTTTGCTTGTTTATTGCAAAAATTGAAAGAAAGTTAAGTTTTAGTAAGGAAACATTTTATTTCAAAATCTAAGGCCAAGATACAATGTGACAGATTTAAAGTGAGATCATGTTGTGAGACAAAAGTCATAAATAGAACATCTGACACAGCTCTGCCTTGCAACCACAGGGGTTCTCTTTTTCTATTACTAACAGTTATCAAAATATACACAGCTGAAATATTTTTCAAAACAATTCTTTTGCATATACTGGCTACCTGATCTATGAGAGTACAAAACTCGGGGATGAGATACATATCTAATGCTCAAATCAACATTTCTGCGTGGAGCTGGCATGGATAGGTGGCCTGAAAGCACAGGGCCTTAGAAAACACAACTACTATGTGTTAAAAGTGCCAATGACATTATTTGGAGGTAGATATAACAACACACCAGCCTTTTCAGCAGTTGTTAGTGAGCTGAGCATCGCTGATGGCAACTGTCTGATGACTTTGTTTCTGTCCCTTAGCTCCCTGCATCACAAAAGATGCAAAGTACATGGGATACTGAGAACATTCTGTGCTGCCTGATCCTTCCGTTGTAGGACATACGCCTGGCAGAGTGGGAGCACTTATAAAATCAATGTTTCACACGCTGATTTGCCAGTGCACTTACAGCAGGAGCTGAGTCTTGCTATCTTTCCTGGTGAGTTCATCTTCTTACATCTGTTGCCCTGTGGAAGGTGTAGAAGGAGCTGCTCCCATGTTGTAGCTGGTGCAGGTAAACCCCTGGACTGAAAACTCCCATCTTCCAGCACTTCACACAGAAGGTTTTTTTTTTTCCTAAAGTAAAATGGACATCTTACTGTGATACCTCCTTCTCCTTACCAGAAGTTTAGGAACTGCTTTTTATAAGACTGCTTCATGACTACTGTGGCTGACTTAACTCTGTTTAAAAGCAAATGCAATAAACTACCCTCACCAAATGGCCTCTATTCTATAATAACTTGAGTTTACCCTAACTCTGAGGATCCGAGCAGTCTGAACAATTATATTGTCTGACATATTATCAGAAGAAAAGAAACTACTTGCAGTTTTCATGCAGAATACTGAAAGAAATGGGCCATGGGTAGATCAGAAAAGACACACTACAGAAAATCGTGGTATTCAGAAGATATTAATGCAGCAGATTTCTTCAGGGTTGGAGTGGGTAATATTCTTCATCCTGAATGAAACTCATTCCAGGTAGCAAGGAAAAAGGCAGGGGTATTTTCAAAGCTAAGGTATCCAGTAAAATCATACAAGCAGACAGGAGAACACAGGTTATAATTCTGAATTGAGTTATGTTTCCTTTTAAAGAAACCACTGTCATACAAAGCTAAGTGTTGTGAGACGCATCAAGGTCTCGCTAAGACAACTGGTAAGTTATGGCTGATGAGGCCTTGGTAGTTAGGAAAGACAGCCTGTGAAAGACAGGCTTTTTATGGGATTGAATATAAGAGACAAAAATGAGTAACAAACAATTTCACACCGGAAAAAGCTGTCCTATGAACAAAAGAGAACAGTCATTAGCACGCAGCAAATGTGTTAAGAGAGGTGCAACCAGGAAGACGACAGGTATAACAAAGATAAGGGTGTACGAGATTCGGCATCACCCAGGTCAGAGCAATACACGAGGTGTTTGGGAGGACAAGATGCATCAAGGTTTGTAAGACATATTGATTGTCCAGCACTAGAAAAGCCAGTCACAAAGTACACAAAGAAAACCACTTTTATAAGCATACTACACAGGAAAATGGGAAAGTAAAGACCATACAATTTTGCAAAAGCTCCCAGAAAAAAGAATTCAGCAATAGTACAACAGTCCTCTACAGCTATAGTACAGGATCAAGAAAGGAGCAGTGAAGAACTATCTATATCCAAATACGACACCAGAGAAAAAGAATATGAAAAAAAGTCTTTTCACCATGGTAATACTGATATCTTTTGTTGAGTATCAGCAAGTACATAAAGGAAAATGTCAAAATCTAGATTTTTAATAAATACATACACAAACCCAATATCGGGACAGAGAGCTGTAAAATCACTGTGCCTTATTTAAACCAAAATTAGAAAAGATTCTCTTAATCTTACAAAATACTCCAGAGCAGAGAAAATAGTTTGTCGTGATGCCTACGGGCGCATCATACGATCCAGGGGTACGTGAGTGCAGCTCCAGGACTATGTGCCCTCTTACCACTGCCATTAGCAATAATGCCTAAAGGAAAGAAAAAAGCCCTTTGGATCCTGGCACACATGGATATAATGAAAAAGGTGGTGAACTCACTGCAATGTATTGCTTCAATTACCGCAGCAGAAACTGGAGAGACTGCTCTGATACACTGCATTAGCTTTTAAGACCTAAAAAGAACAATGAGGTGGAATGCTAAAATTTACCTGCTGCAGATGATGTAATTGTTTTGCTCTTCAGGTCTCATACATTCTATGTACTGCGTGTTCTACCAGGATATTAGGAGTTTGGGCCAGGCAGAGTGTAGCAACCCCCTTTTCAGAGCTCTCTGGAAGACAGCAGTTCAAGAAAATGTATTTTTCATGATTATTGCACAGGACATTTTTAAGGAAGGACTGCTTGGAATTACCCACTATTGATACTATACTGAAAAAAGCAACAACAGCTTATGGCAAAATCCTAATGTCACAGGCAAAAGATACAAGGAGAGGCAATCTAAAATTCAATTACACCTGATGGAAAGCTGGCATTAATCATTTTGGTTATGTCTAGGAATAGAGATGTACCGAACTCTCCAGAGTCAGGGCTTAAAGCAAGTAAAAATATTTTCTTCTTGCAAGAGCTGAAGAACATAATGAGGATGATGACTAAGACTGGCAGAGATCTAGAGCAACTGGGAAAGAAAGGACAAAAATGGTATTGGGATCACAGTCTGAGTGATTTCACAGATGATGTTTTCCATAACATGAAAGATTTAGTCATTTACTTGTCCTACTGTAGTATTTTAGCTCATTCAAGGAAACACAGTGTAGGCCAATACATAACAAGGAGAAGTTAAGGGTAGCCCTTAATTAACGTAAAATTATGGTCATCAGAAAAGCAGTTACCTGTGGATATTACATCTTTTTCTTCATCACAGACATGGGTACACAGGAACAGTAGAAACTAAACCTAATCATTTCAGATTCAAAAAAAATCCTGATAAACTGTTGCTTCTTCCAGTGCTAACCCTAAACCAGAGTATAAAAAATACAATGTACAACCTGAATGAGGCACATAACCCTTAAAAAGAAATACTGTTTTTGCACATCTTCTGTACAATACAGAATCTTTGAGGTTAGAAGGGTTCTTTGGAGGTCATGTGGTCCAAGCCCTGGCTCCAGCAGAGCCATGTAGAGCCAGTTGTCCAGGACCATATCCAGATGGCTTTTAAACATCCCCAAGGAGGGAGACTCCACAGCCTCCCCAGGGCAACCTGTGCCAGTGCTTGGTCAGCTTCACAGTAAAAGCCATTTTCTGATATTCAGAGGGAACATCCTGCATTTCAGCTTGTGCCCATTGCCTCTGGTCCTGTCACTGGGCACTACTGAAAAAGAGCCTGGTCTATCCTCTTTGCACCTTCCCTTCAGGATTTATATATGTTAATAAGATCCACTTGAACCTTTTCTTCTTCTGGCTGAACAGTCCCAGCTTTATCAGCCTTTCCTCATAGGAGAGATGTGCCAGATCCTTCATCATCTTCGTGGCCGTTTGTTGAATTCTATCCAGTGTGTCCATGTTTGTCTTGCACTCTGGAGTCCAAACTGGACACAGTGTTCCGGGTGAGGCCTCACCAGTATGAAACAGAGGATAAGGAGTCCCCTCCCTCAAGCTGTGATCAAGAGGCTTCCCTATGCAGCCCAAGATACTGTTAACCCTCTTTGCAGCAAGGGCACGTTGCTGGCTCCTGTTCAACCTGGTGTCCACCAAGTCCTTTTCTGCCAAGCTTCTTCTTCAACTGGGTGGTGCCCAACACGTGCCGCTGCTTGGAGTTATTCTTGTCCAGGTGCAAGACTTTCCACTTCCCCTTATTCAACTTCAGGAGGTTCCTGCCAGCCCATTTCTGGTATTTAATAACATAAAACAAGGTACAAAACAAATGGAAGACTTGGATGAGCAGGTACATATTTGCAGGAAGAAAATACCTTGTGTTAAGAAAAAATGGCTTTTAGGCATGTAAATTCTTTGCCACCATATTTGTAGTCACTATATGAAAATAATATAAGAAATATTTTAAAAGAAAGAACCTTAACATAGCTGATACTGAAATAAGCTTCAGTAGGGATGAACCCCTAAACTGTGGGGTGAAAAGTATAAATGAGAAAGCCATGGGTTTTTAGGAGAGAGCATCCAGAGCTTTTGAGAATGGTTCATGATGGAATATCTTATATGCCAGTATACACTTGTCTGTTTTTTTCATGCTTTAACCCACATGCAAGTTAAAAAAAAAAAAAGAAATGTCCACATGAAAACTGGAAAAAGGAGTGCAATGGTAATTTCCACGTGCCTAATAGAAATTGGCAAGTGATAAATCGAAACACTAAGGAAGCCAGCACCTACTTAGCAACATGCTAATCAGAACTGTGGTGAATCACATCAAGGACATATTCACTAGATGTGGTATTTGTGACAAACTATTTCCCAAAATAGACCTTGCTTCGATAGGTCTTCAGCTGTGTGCATTTTAATGAGCTGAGGTCTCAAATAAATAATGATTCTGTAACAGTCTGTTGTGGGCTGAGCTTTAAATCAGGGACCAGGAGGTAAATCAGAGGTGGAAACTACATTAGAACCAGGTCAAGTCTACCCTGGCCAGTGGCAGCTTGGTATGATCATTGAGTAAACAGACTAACAGGGTCATACAAAATAAAAATATGAGTGAGCAGTGATTTAGGCAAAATGACAAATATTGAGGTGTACTTACAATATTAGGAACAAAGTCTTAAATGGTGAAAATACTGCTTATTATGCTGACTCAGCAAATGAGGAAAATGTAACTGCAGTAAGTTCTACAGAACCTACACGCCAGGGAAAGGATGCAGCTCAGTTTCAGCCTCTTCACACATAGTCCCCAGACGTCCTGTTGGCTGAATGAAAAGGTACAAGAAGTAAGAAACTCAATCTCACCCCTGAGAGTGAAAGTACTAACAAATCCTAACACTTCTATTACATATGAGTATTAATTTTGGCATCCACAGGCCAGTTGTCAGGTCAGATAATTCTTGCTTTAAGGGACATTACTCTGACACCAGTTCTTGACTGATGGTACACCTACCTACCTAACTTCCTGAGACTATCACACACATAAAGAAAGCAGAGTGGGTAGATGTAAAAAATCCTGTTGGAGAACAGGGACAAACGCTTTTAAATTGTGAATTTTAAAAGTTTGGAGTCAGGAGTTTTAAACATTTGTGACCACTAAAGCTAATACTTACTGGGCAGTTCCTTGATGAAGCTGCTTTTCAGGCTTTGTACAGATTTCAGTAGCAATGAAGCAATCAATCCTTAAGAAGTTGGTGTTTCACGACTTTCCTGGAGAGTAAGACCTATGCTTAGCAGGCTTCTCCCAGATAACCACGTCCTAGGCTGCTTTCTATAGCCTGAGGCTTGCAATTTCCCATCCTTTCTGTCTGCCTCTTGTTTTATTACATCCTAGTGAATTTCATTGGAGAAAACAATAAACTTCACTTGTTCTGTGCAGGTTTGAGTTTGAACAATAGAGTAAAATGTAGATAATTTTATAAGTCCTATATTATTATAGACCTGGTGAGAAACAAGTCTTCAGACAACCAGTAAGTCTTTGACAAAGCCAGAGGGAATTGGTACAATTCAGGAAAAAACACTGTGGTTTCTTGAAACACCACATGTTTATTTAATCAGTTACCAAGGAGAACGTGACTCTTTCCAAGGAAGGTACATTGTGTTTTACACCGTTTGTAATAATACAGCTATCTTCTCTCTGAGGTCCTGCATGCTGCAGAGGAACTTTAAATGCATTTGTGGTTTTACTGGCAAAGATAGGGATTATTTTCCTCCAGGTCACTCCATTAAAGATTACACTCCCACATATTGTTCTGTGTCAAAGTTGCATGTGTCTGCCTGTTTTGCAACAGATGGCTGCATTTCGGTAGTTTTTATATAGAAGATGTGTATGGAAGGTTGAAAGGAAACATTCATTGTAATCCAACTTCTGCCAGTTCCTTGGGTGTTTTTGTTGTATCCATCAAGCTCGATGAAGCAGTTTTTAAATATAACTGTAAATTTGTTTCTGTTAGTCCCAGGTCAAGATTTATTTGGAACTGTTGCAGGAAGAATGTAAATCAAGTATACTTCATATTCTAACGTATCAGATGTTGGTTTATGAGATATTGCAGTCTGTAAAATACAAGAAGAGGGTATTTTGTAATTTTCTAATGCCATAATACATTATATTTCTGTTTTAAGGGTGTAAGCCTGAGGAGGGAGCCTTGCCCTCTGCTTCCAAGCTTTGAGTGATTTCTTATGCTAGCTTTTTTATTTAGGAGCCTTTTTTCCCCTTCCTGCAAGAATATGATGAAGTTATATCGCAAACTTTTATTTTTTTCCTTTTTTTCCTCCCCAAAATACAAAAGCAGATGCGTGATTACTGGATTCACAGGGGTAAGAATATTTTCAGTGGTCTTTTTTTCTTGTAATTTAAAAGTTTCTTATTGACTCTTCCAGTACATGTTGGTTTAAAACCAACAGGCAGGTAAACGTTACTTTAGCATTATGATCTTGTCTTCAGTGAGTAATTTTCCTATTTTTATTTATTCATTTATTTATTTAAGGAATTTTTGTCCTTGTTCTCTTTTACAGAGAACGGTTGGTCTTGTTTCCTTTGGGCTTGTGTCACCAAAGGCTCCTTGATGAACCACCTACAGTCTGATGAGGAAGCTACGTAAAGCCTCAAAGCTGAACATCAAAGAGAATCACGATCTAATACACCAAGTGCATCCACGGAAAAAAAATAGGCAAATAGGCTTGAGCAAGGGCTTTTAAACCTGACTTCTTTCCTGTCTGAACCACAGGCACACTTACAGCGGCCTACTGGTGTAATTCAGCAGAAATCAGGTTTTTTTCTGGCTGCTATTTAGGAAATGCTTTGTGTTACCAGAGGCTCAATTAGAAAATGCTGGATAAATGAAGAGCATCGCTGTCTGGGGGAGGAAAAGAACTTAAACCCGCGGGTTTACTCCCCCTTTAAAAACCACTCTTGCCTTTCTTCGTTCCCCCTCCCCTTGAGATTTTAAAGGGTCAGGACGCTGTCCGCCCCCTCGCCCTGCCCAGCTCCTCTCTCACACCCGCTGTTGGCCCGTGGAGAGCGTCCGGAGGAGAAAACTGGGCTGGCGGGTGGCTGGACGCCCCGGGCGACTCTCTTCGCCCCTCGTCTCGCTGCAGCTATCCCCTCAGGGCGCTCCGCAGGTCGAACGCCCGCAGATCCGCCGACGCCAATGGGGCGATCGTCTGTGGAGGCACCTGCGGGCTTTCGGAGAGGCACAGCACCAGCTTGCCTCTCCAGAGAAAGAGTTTTAATGGCAGAGCCCTCACCTCAGACTCACCGCCAGACTCACTCCCCCCTCAAGAGCCGTTCTACGCGCGTTACCTCAGCGCCTCTCCCTACCGCCGGCGGGGCGGGGAAGAAGAAGCGTGACCACCAATCCGAGGCTGCGACCTGAGCTTGACTGACAAAGCACGCCACCCAATAGGAGTCGCCACTCCCGTAGGCGGGGCGACAGAGCAGGGGACTCGACTATCACCACCCATTGGGCGGAGTCGGGAGGGGTGGGGGCGGAGCATCTCTCCGGGGCGGGGATGGGAGGGTAGTGGGCGGGGCTTATGGGTGATTATGGGGCGTGGCCTCCGTTGTGGTATTTAAACCTGGCGCGCAGGGGACCGCTCGTTCAGTCGGCGCAGCGCCGTTGGGCGTACGCGTCTGCGGTTGCTATCAGCTGCCTTACGGGGTCTTTGGTCGTCTACGCGCCTGTGGGGGGAGGCTTCCTGAGGGGTTTAGCAACTCCCGGAGCGCATTTCTTCTTCTTCCTTCTCCTCCTCCTCTTCCCCCGCTCCCTGTGCAGAGGGATTTCTCCGCGTCCGGTGTTGGGCAGGTGGGGGGGCTCGTCCCCCCAGCCCGCGCCCCTTTTCTCCCCGCTCCCGGCCGGAGGCTTGCGGCGCTTCCCTCTGGATGCGTCCCTGCAGCCCCGGGCGGGAGGCGGCCAGCGGGAAGCGCTGCCTCCGAGGATTTACTGTCGCCTGGGACTGGGACTCGCTCCGTCGCCACCCCCTTCCCCGTGAGGGCACCCGGCGCTCCGGCTCCGCCGCCGCTCCAGGCCGCCGCTGCCGCCATGGACGAGAAGTACCTGCCCGAGCTGATGGCGGAGAAGGACTCGCTGGACCCCTCCTTCACCCACGCCCTGAGGCTGGTCAACCAAGGTGAGGACTCGGGGCGGAGAGGGGCCGTTTCGTCCCGCCGGGGGGGGACGAGCCGGAGCTGATGAGGTCTGGTCAGCGAGGGGGTGACTCTTCGCTTTATTTCTTCTTTGTGTGTGCGTTCAGACTGCTGGTGTTTACCGGCTCCTGCTCCCTTTACCCCTCGTTGGGCTGCGGGAAGGAGTCGGGGGACTCTGCCCGACCCCGGCGGTCGCTGCCCGGGTTGGGCTCAGTCCGCCCCAGCCCGGCTTCCAGGGGGGCATCGCCCCCGGCGGCAGCGGCGCCGCTGAGCTCCCTCCCCTCCTTTCTCCCCTTCCCAAGTGGTTTTTTATGGTTTATTTTTTACAGCAGCGAAGGCATGCTCGCTCACTGCTTGATTTACGCGTTATTCCGAGTTAAATGAATTGTTGTGTAGAACAGCTTAGGTCTTCTGTTCTCTCCTTTGGGTTTCCAGGCGGTTTAAAAGCCCCGAAGGTTTTTCCTCTTCTATCCTGCTATTGTTTCTGAAAAAAAATAGCTTATCGCTTACGTATGTGTGAGTATTTTTAAAAAGGATTGTACCTTTTTACCCTCTGTGTCCGTTCTGAGGAACTTTTGGCTCTACAACTAAAATCTTTAGGAAGCAACAACACGTTTTGGTAAATCTTTTTTTAAAAACCTCAAAGCTTGCTTGCTTTTGCAATTATATAACTCCAAATAATTGATTCCTACTCCACCTGCATCAGATAACAAAGAGCTCGCACTTTAAAGCTTTCAATGATCTTATGCTGAATAGAAGAGCGATTCTGTGTGGTTTTACAATATGGTCTAATGTAAATTTTGAAGTGCTGTGTAATTGGCAGGTGACTTAAGTACAGCTCCGGAGAGATGAACACTTGATACGGTGCTTGGCACGGTCTAGTGAAATAACTTACAAACTGATCTTCTGATACAGCTTAATGACAGCTGGAATGATTTTTGGCTTCAGCTGAAGTGCTTGCAGAGCTGTGCTGGTGCACTTCCCTATAACGGGAACGGGTTTAAATCAATGTGGTTCCTCTTATGTTGTTGGTTTTGATGTGTAATGAACTGCAGAAGCCTATCTCTAAATCAGAGTCAACTAGTGTCTGAAATATTCCAGATTTAGGGGTAGCTGTCAGTGGTCAGCTGTGGAATGCGTATGCCATGTGATTTGTAGCTGCATGTCTTTTGGGTGGTTGGTATTTTGCATATTTTGTCTAACTTTGTAAATACTACTGTTGATAGTGGAAGAATTGTTACATTGTTGTAAGTCATATCAAAACTTGGTTTGATAGCTGTGAATTCAAGGCTGTAAATTAGTGAGGTTCTTTAGGTAGTGAAGGAAGAATCTGTTACTCAGATGTAAATTATTTCTGGAAGTTACAGGAGTATGTGACTTATTTTATAAACATTGTTTATAGAAGTAGATACAACTGCGTGGCTCTTACAAAACTGTCTTTTTGGTACCATGATAGTTCTTTGAGGTTCTCATTAAAATGAGAAATTAGAGGACAGACATACCTCTAACTGCTTTTATCATGTAATACTTGGTGTCTGCATATGTTCTGCTCCAAAAAAAATGATTTTGTCAGTGAAAAATGAATTTATATGGACATGAATTTGATGTCTGTATTCTAGTATGGCTCTAGATTTTTTTGTTTACTTTTGAGAGTGAAGTCTTGCATTAAATGTGAAGTATTTCACATGTTGGAGATGAGTAAAAAAAGGAATATGAGTGCTGACTGTTTTAAAATGCAAATTTGCATAGTACACAAAATAAATATTTTGAGCAGTTGTAGGGTCACCAATGAAGGAAATAAGGTGAAGTGAGTGTATAATACAAGTGGGATATGTAAGAAATGTTTCACAAACCCATCCTGTTATGACAGTGTCAGTGACTTTCTTAATGGTAACATTTAGTGCAGTTAAATGAAAGCAAGTATTAAGGGAAGTGTATGTTAAGGTTTGGTCTTGTACTTTATGTCCACTGAAATCTTTCTATGATGGTTTGGTGAGCAGGCATATGTAATTGTTTAATATTAACATAATTTGTCTAGCTTTTCAACTTACAATTAACTACATCTTGGCTTCTTCCAGGTCTGTATGAGAGTGTTTTAGCAAAGGTTTTAAGTGCTTAAAATCAGCTTCATTATATAAGTGTTGTCATAACACAGTAAATGTAAATACTAAAACTGAAGTACTGTAAATCAGCCAACTTCAGAAACTCAAGACTGATTTGTAAGAATCCTATGGTTGAATTAAATCCTTCTAAGATGCAGAAGGAATCGAAGCCTGTGTATGGTGTGGACAGAAGAGCTGAACGGCTAACAAATTCCTGTCCACATTGAAAATTGGTTCCTGGGGAAAAGTCCTGTATCTAGACTTTGAAAATTTGTTAATTATAGTTTTCAAAAAGTGGACAGATTTGTGTATTGTGTTTATAATTACACATAATTTGGTTACACACCAAATTATAAAATTTTAAATGATGAAAAAGAGTAGTGTGGAGATGACTAGAATGCTGCAAGAATGCTTTCCTGGACAGTATTATTAGCCTGTATTTCAGAATTAAGAGATTGCAACATCTCTTCTTGCCCTAACAAAACCTTGTCTCAAGCATTCTGAAAGAATGAAAATCAAAGATGAGCATCCTTCATTGCTCCCACACAGTATGTGGAAGCATTGATTTTTTTTTTTCTTGTTGAAAACTCAAGTGTTTGATGCCTTGTCTCTTGGAGTGCAGACAGAAGACCTATTGGTTAAACTTTGCTTCAAATGGTTGTTGAAACATTCAGCTGTTTCTCAAATCTTAGAGCAGGAGATTAGACCACATCTCTAAGATTTCCTTGTATACTTGAACATTAAAGCTTCCTAAAAAGAGATCTTTCTACCTGTAAACCTTTAAATGTTATAGATTGGAAATAGACTTATTTTGCATGTGTGAAGTGACCATGCTGATAGGATTGATGTGCAGCTGGTACAGACAATGGGAACTGGAACATATCCAATGATTGAAAGTTCTGTAATTGAAGAACCTTGGAAAAGAGGAGGTTCTGTGAAGAAGCAAAGGCTTAGTGTGTCTGTATTTTGCTAGTTACAGCTCTCAAGTGTTCAACTTTATGCAAAATCTGAAAAATATTTGTGAAAGTGATGCTTGCCCTGAAATTAGGCTAGTTCTTCTATCATGGTAAAGCACTGAGCTGCTTTATAACCTTTTAGAGACCTCTATTGTGAAGGTTGACTGTGTGTGGGTGGGTTTTTATGTAGATGTGCAAATACAATGTTGATTTTCATAACTTAATTCATGGGTGATGCTGTAAAACATAATTTAAGGATCTGTAAGAGAAGAGTTGTCTTCATTGCCTTCTTTCCCTTCTTTGCATAGCGCTGATTCATTGTGAGTATTTTGTGAGTGTTGAATAAAGTATGTGAAATTGCTGGTGGAAGAAGCTAACTGTAAATAAAACATGTTGATGCCAGACCTGCTTTGTCACAGGGGAGACATTAAAACGGATGCCTGGCACTTGTTTGAGCTGTGTAATGTTAAATATGTAGGTGGAGAGGACCCTGTAATCAAAGTGAGGACAGCTGAAATCCTTACTGAGTCCAAGTGCTGCTGCTGGAAGATGGCTTTTGCTTTTCTGCAGGCTGTACCTGTGGAATGTTTCCTTACAAGCTTGTTTTAGCTACTTGGGGATTTGAGGCAATGTCTAAAATTGGCAAGGCTACCTTAAAATGATTGTCAACAGGATGATGTACAGGAACAAGGAGCCTTCCCATCAGTAGATGGCTGTCTGTGCTAGCTCTGTATCGGATGACTTTGCTGAGCAGCCATCAGCAAGGGGCTTGCTTGTTCTTGTGTCAAATTCTGAGTGGGAGTTCAATAATGAAATGAACCAGCACCTCCCTAAGTATCAGGGAGACTGGAGTGTGAGGGGGAAACTACTGACTTCCTGCATCGTGGAGTGTATTTAACAGATTTATTTTTTAGCAGGTAAGGGGAAGCTTTGTGAAAACGTTTGAAGTAGGAGCTTAGAAATTAAGGTCCTGCAGATGTTACTGATTTTGAATAAATATTGTCTTGGTGTGTAAGGGCTTCTGGGTGCTATAGCAAGATTTTTTTCTTTCATTTTTCAGAAATCTAAAATATGTATTTGACTATGTAGTGAAGTGACATGCATATGTTGTGATATAAATCATTTTGCTACTGAATCATCCACTTTGAGGGTGGGTGTTTCATGGCATGGAACAGACATGCCTGGTGCTGCTTGTTCCCAGTCCCTAATGGTGTTACCATGTACTCCATTGCTGAATAACCTCCAACTCTCCTTTGTTTCTCACTGTAGTCTCAATCATATGAGCAACACTTGTTTCAAGTGTCTTTACTCTTGGAGGCTGGAAAAACACTTTATGAAGGTCATAGGCATTTTGTAAAGCAAATATAACTGAAGAAAGCAGATTGGGTTTTGAGATTACTTGCAGAGTCCTATTGTTTTGAATAAAATAGTAAACTTGGTGGTAATATGCCCTTCAGAGAACTTTTTTTTAGACAGCAGGTCACTTTAAGTTGTCTTAGAGATTAACTAGACAGAAGACATTTCTGTTTTCTGCTCATCAGACTTCAACAGGCTATGAAAATGTGTGGGGCAAGTAATTATTTGGCAGGTGTGGTATGAGAAATTGAGTGGCAGTAGGGGGAATGGATATGGTGTGATGGTAGCACCATAACATCAGGGTAGGCTGGTGGTGCTTCTGTTGCTATCTTCATAAAACATCATGAAAAGTAATATACCTTGAAGTGAAGGAGAGATCTGGGAGGCTGCCCCTCATGTCTCAGCTTTCTTTATTCAGTAACGCTTCAGAACATCATGTTTTTGTAACCATTGGTTCTTTGCTTTTATTGCAGTGAAACAGTATTGGGGAAGTCATAAAGACTTGTTAACAATTACATTCCAGTCTTGGCCTCTTAAAAGGCTGTGATTTATCAGGTATTCCAGTCATGTTAACAGGGCTGCTGTGAAATGCAGCTGAAGATAATCATACATACTTCACCCTGGGCTCATCTGCTCTGAAGCATGACTCCAGCCTGCAGCCACTCACCGATGAGCGCGTTTAGTCTAAAGCTGACTTCTAATTCACTTGCACACTTACTTTGGCAGTCAATGAGAGAGATCGAATTTAAAGGTTTCAAATTTAGACTGACATGGTTTGTCACTTTCAATCCTTTTTGACACCAGCCATGCAAATTAAAACTGTAACCTCCTGAGTACTTATTTACTGGAGAAATCAGAAAGAAGGTCACAGCACTGGATGGCTGCTCCTCTGGGCCTGTGGCTTGTTTGACTTAACTTGCATGTACTTAAAAATCTATGTATGTGACCTTTCTGCCCTCTGAGTTTCCCCCCTGCTCTGACTTTTAAGGATAGCTAATTATGAAACAAAAGAACTTTAACATGTGCTTTGATTTGAAAGAATTGGATATAAAAGTTCAGACCTGAGTAGCTTCTGTGAAGTATTCAGTGTGGTACTGCATGGCTTTTTAATTAGTATCTAGCAGTTTCAGTAAAAAGCATGTTTAAACAGATTAACTAGTAACTGACACACCTAATATTTTATGGTGAATCAACTGACTGTTCTTTGCTGAGCTCTGCAGGAATCCTGCAAGCTTAGTCTTTACATTATTAATACTGTTTTTCAAGTAGAAAACTATAAAGGATGGGATGTTTATACTGGGCACGTGGAGTATCTTGGCCAAGTGGGGTTATCTACCCCTTAGAGCTGTGAAGGCAAGTCTTACCTGTGCAATGGGAGCTGCATGGTGGGTGTGATAGTAGCTCTGGGAATGACTTGAGAGCCATCTACTACCTCAATGTGAGCTCCAAGTGCATGACTAGCTAGGAAATTAGTAGCTTTGTGGCCTTAAGCTAAGGCCATGGGGGCATACAGACTAGGGAATTTCGTTTTCTTGTGACATTCTAGGTACAGAAGTAATTATCTTAATTGCCAAGAAGATCACGGATAAAGCACAATACTTTGCAAGCTTGAGGAGGGCTGTAGGCCTCTTAATAGTCTGATTGGTTTGTGAAAATGATTATTAAACATGTGGCTTGAGTGCTTTGCTACCTTCCCAGAGGTAAATAAAGGTGCCAAGAGACCCTTCAAACTGATGATCAAGTGTCTGGGCAAAAAAGTGCAAATGAAAAAAATAAAGCACAGTGCTTTAGCAATGGATGATTACCTCTTAAATATAAGAGGAGGTAGATCTTGCATCTCTTGACATCTTTGATGCAAAACGAGATGCATTTCTGGACACTTAATCTCTACTAAGTGTTAGGCTCTTGACTGAACTGGTGATGACTTGGGATATACAGTAAATATAGACTGAGCTATTTATGACAAGCAGCAGGTTAGAGAAGCAGCTGGGAAGGTGGACTGAAGAAACATTTTTAAGCTGAGAGCTGCATTTTTGTGTCTCAACAGCTGAGGAGTACACATGTTATTTTTTATGCATTTATCCTATCTGAAAACATTCCTTTGCTTGAGCTCAACTCTGTCATACTTATCTCATTGTTCTGTTGCCTTCTCTTGTCATCTTTATCCTTTTACCCATGTTGTCAAGGTAAAATTAATAAACTGGAAAGTTAAATGGATTTCCTGCCTTCCTAGTCTCCATTTCCAGTTGCTGTTTCGCTGGCTGCCTTCCATTTCTTGTTTTGATGTGTTTATCAGGCTTTTGGCTTCAGCTAGCAGCTCAATGGGAGCAAAGTTGCAAGGCAGGCAAACAAATGTCAGTTTAATTCTTGCAGTTGGTAAATCTTTCACTTTTTTGGCCTATATAGGTGTTCTTTTGTGGGTTTTTATTTTCTGGGAAGCATTTCTTGACAAAATAATTGGAAGCCAAAAAGATTAGTAATCATTTCAGTAAACCTATTGTTCTTGCACTTAATGCCAAAGAAAATAATATATATAACTGCTGCTGTGCTGATCTTGGTGTAATGTAGTGACAGTGGAAATCTGAAGTTGCAAATCCTTTGAGGATTTACTGATTTATTTTTTTTTTAACTTTATTAATCCATTTGGATTGTACTAAAGGAGTAGTTGGAAGAAGATGGCTTTTCACAGATAAAGAATTTAGAAGTCAAAATTGCTTGTGTTGCTTTGCCACTGCTGTTTGCTGAGTGCTTGGACAGTAAGTGCATCTGTAGTCTTGGTGCCTCTGATCATCCAATAATGGGGCTCTGGAAAGTAGATGTTTGAAAGCAAAAACTTTTCAATATTTTCAGCCAGTCTTTCCTGCTGCTTTGTGATAATGTTTTTTAAAAGACTGAGAAAAGGAAGGAATGCTTTTAATGCAGTTGTCCTTGCTTTCATGTGTTTCCTTTTCCAGGTATTGACAAAAGACAAAAATTGTTGTTGCTGGTTCCTTTTGATCAGTGTCCTAATTAACTAGAGGTGTCAGGGAAGCACTGCTCTGGGCACTAAAGTATTCACTTTCTTATGGGTTTTTTTATGCTTAACTATGTTTTATACCCCTTCCAGAGTCTAGAAGAAAACATTTACATTTTTTTCTTTGCCATATTCTTGGTCTGTTTGTACAGTCACGGAAGCTCAGAGTGGATTTTTTTACTTATTACCTGTTTCATTCCCACTTCTGACAGAAGCTTTTTTAGGATCAAGAAATCCTAATTTTAAGGAAGAAGGATGTATCACAGTGACTTTTCTGTCTTCCTTACAGAGGTGCCCCAAAAATGTTTATGGTAGGTGGAGTTGTTCAGAGTGGAAGTTTCTTACTGGTCATTTGACTTGGTTTCTCCTCTTAAATCCTTCACATGCATCAGGATTAAATCTGCTTCACAGCAGAGAGGTTCCAGTGGTATCTTTAGCTTTAGTTACTTGCTGCTTTCCCATAGATCTAAGGGCTGTCCCAGGCTGACCTGTCTGCAAGGCGGAATGTGGCACTTTAGCAGCCCATCTTAAGACTGGGAAGGACTAATGTGGTCCAGTTTGCCTCATGAAACACATTCTTCTTGAAGATTCTTTTCACTTATATACCTTTGACCTTTTTATTACACAATGCATCCCTGGTCTGGGAGAACAATTAGGTTTTTATTGGCCTACTGTATAAAAGCATACAACAGATTTATCATGTTTTTAAAGCTTACTGTATCTGTTCCTCAGGCACTTTTTTTTCAGTGCAGACACTTGAAATGTTCACAGAAGCCTGTTAATACTGTGTGGAACAAATGCTGGGAATGATGTAAGTGTAGTCATGTAAAATACTTGTGAGGAGCTAATGATTTGATTGCAGAATCATTGAATGGTTAGAGTTGGAAGGAACCTTAAAGCCTTGGACCATTGTGTTCCAATCCCCTGCCATGGGCAGGGATGCTTCCTCTTAGACCAGGTTGTCCAAAGCCCCATCCAGCTTGGCCTTGAACACTTCCAGGGATGGGGCTTCCACAACTTATTTGGGCAACCTGTCCCAGTGCCTCAGCACCTGCCAGCCTTTTCTCTGTGAATCTGAGGATCTCTGGTGACTTTGAAGTATCAATATGAGCACACTCTGGAAAGAGCAGAAATATTTCACAGTAGGTTTTCCTGTAGGATACAACAGATGAAGTGATGCTGAAATTTTGAAGGTAGAACTTTGAAGGTAGGTTCTTGGATGCTAGCTCTGTGTCACGAAACCCCATTGCATTAGCAGTGGGTTGCTAAGGGTTAGAGAAATCATGCCGTTTTTAATTACGGGGCGGAGCTTATTCCAAAGGGCTTTGTAGGCTTTTTTTTTGGGGGGGGACGACGGACGGACGGGGCGGGATTTGGCATGATTTATTTATATTATTACCGCAGCATCCCGGGTGGTTCGATGCGGGACCTGCAGTTCCGGCGCGCTGCCCCCAGGGGGAGCCAATGCCCGGCCAGGAGTGGGGAAGGGGCGGGGGGTGTCAGGCCGGGCAGGGGAGGCAGCAGATGGGTGCTGGGTACCAGGGGCTTGGCGTTTGTCGCAAGAACTCTTGGAGCCAGACGTGTGCTGTCGCTTCCCAAAACTCAGGTCCTTGCTGAAAGCCGGCATTCAGCTGAGATGTCGGTGCTTAGAGAATCATGTCGGTACCGCATTCCATGTAACCTCACTCCCTGAATATATAAAGTTGATGCTTAAGGTGTAAAAGCTTTAATTGGTAACCGGCCTGTTGGAAATAAGCATTGGTTCCATCTTTCTGCTCAGCTGTCTTGAAGTATTTTGCTTTACTGCTCATACCTCGATGACAAGTTTAGGCTCAAATATAGATGAAATGCAGTGGCTGTAATAGAACTACCTTATCTTCGGACACAGGGCTTCCAAGTATGATTGAGATGTGGATGAGAGCTGAAATAGCTTTGGCCTGTGCTGTTCTCTTGATGTATGCTTTAACTAGTAAGACTGCTGTCAGTCAGTCTGTCCAACTTGATAAGCATTAAATCAAGTTTTAAAAGTTTGAAAGTCTGGTAAAGTATTTTTTTAAGTTCTGAGAATCACAGAATCCTTTGTATTGGAAGGAACCTTAGAGGGCCATGGACAGGAACACCTTCAACTAGACCAGGTTGCTCAAAGCCCCATCCTGCCTGGCTGTGAACACTTCCAGGGATGGGGCTTCCACAGCTTTCCTTTCAACCTGTTCTATTGTCTCACCATCCTCACAGTAAAGAATTTCTTCCTAATAATGATAGCACTGATTAAATGCAGAGTGCAGGGGAACTACCATAATGTTATTCATAAATAATTTGTTCATAGAAGCATTTACAGAGCTTCTGAAATAATAGTCCTTGTTTGGAACACTAAGTAATAGTTCATATAGTTCAATATAAGGTTAATTAAAATTGTTGATGTGTGTTTTCATTATTGTACAAGTGGCAAGTAGCTGGTTGTGAGATGAGCTCTATGAAGAACTCCAGACAAATTATCCTATTAAAATTAATAGCCTTGATAAAAAAAAGTATATGATTTGCTTTCTTAACTAGTAGGTCATAGTTTTAGACTTCACTGATATGTTGAACATTAGCCTAACAATGTATATTCTTCCTCTGAGTAGCTTGTAGGTCCTCAAGGCACTATTTCCCTTATTTTTGTCCATGTGTCCAGAGCAATGATGAAAGCTTTCAATGGCTGGTTGTCTGGGCTAGAAGGCTACCTGTTATGATGGCTTGCATGAAAAAGATTGAGAAGTTAGCTGCTCTACACACTAACTCAAATATTGACCTGGCTGGGTAGTCTCCTGCTGGGGAAAACAGACATGGGTAGAAAAAAATTGAATCAGAAGTACTTTTTCCCCACTTGAGTGAAGTAGGACATAAAATAATAGGTTTAATTCCATATAGTCAGTTCAGAATTCTTTGCTTGATATTATTGGATAGGAGTAGTACCTGGCTAGAGCTCAAACCAGTAGTTTGTAGTGAGTAAGTTTTTCAGGGAAACTATTTATTATTTATAAGTCTCCAAGTGGTGCTAATCATGTAAGTGTGTCTTGTCAGCATTTCTATGAGGTATTTTTGGACACCTCATTTGGAAGGTTTTGGTGGTGTTATCAAAGATTTGAAGCTTTCCTGCAGAGTCATCTGAAAAGAACAGAGTGCAGAGAATACAGAGAGCCAATGTAGTCCTTTTGTTTCGGATTCAGCACCTTAAAACGTGGCTGTGCGTACTCGTCAGTAATGTCAAGCTGTGTTGTAATAAAACAAATGTTAGAGCATTATTTCCCCCTTCATTTTATAGATGACTAATTAGCTATTTGAGTCAATCAGCTAATTATAGTCAATCAGCTTTTGGTAATAACCCGTTTTCCCCTCTTCACCTTGCAGTATTTCATTCTCCAGACAGCTATCTTTGACATGGGAGAAATTCTCACATGTAACTAATTGAAATCCTAACAGAGCAGTGAATGACAATTTCAGGCAAAGCGATGAAATGTAGAAATAAGAGCAGATGGCCCCTTCAGACAAGTACATTAAAGAGAAGAGATGCTCCTACCCAGCTACGTGGTTAGTCCCTTCTTGTCAAGAGGTACTGCCAATAGGTAATTATTATGCAAGGCCAAAATAAAAGCTGTATGGATTTAATGAAAAAAAACCCCCAAACTTTTCCTCATTCACAGCTTTTCCTGATATTTAATGTTATGCTCACATTTAAGATACAACTATAATATGTTGGAAGAGTAACCTGGTAAATTTTGTGTGCTGCTTCAGAAAGGGATACTACAAAAAAACCAAACCAATCCTGGGGATGCAGTTCCATTTGTATTCGCCAAAAATTTGCTCCAGTGTTTCTGGTGTTTTCTTGCTCAGTGTCACACTGGCAATAGAGTCTTCAAACCCTCATGTCAAATTTAATAGAGGTATTGGTACCTATATACCTCCTGATGGTTTGAGGAAGAGTTTAACTTCTCCCTTGTTAAATGTTCATTCCAGATTTATTACTAGTGGGCAGTTTAATCTTTTTTTTAGTTAAGCACCTTTTTCTTATGCCAAGTAGAACATTCCAGCATTTCAGGTGGTTATTCTATTTGTAATTAGGCAAGTCATTCCTGCACTTGCTTTAAAACCAATGGATTGAGGAGTAGTGTGATTTGAAACTTCATATACACATGAACCTTTCATTAGGAGGAGTTATTAATGAGACTGCTGGTTTGGTCTTTCGTTCTTCCAGAATGCCCTCATGTTTTGCTTCTCTCCTATAGCAAGAAGTGATAGAACAATCTACTGTATTACATGGCTATTGCTTTGTCTTAACTGTCCTTCACCCTTTGGGCACTCAGGCCCTGAATTTCTTAAGGCAGGATTTTTTAAATGCATTGCCTTTGTCACATCTGGTAGACAACTTGATGCTTTACTCCTGGAGACTAGGGCATCAAAACTTCCTTTCCCATATAGAAGCGATAGACAAATCCATGAACCAAGAAGTAATGGCACATCAAGTTCTTGATGTTCACTGCTGCTTATTGGCAGACAAAAGTGGTGAGAGGGCACAAATTTGAATATATCTGGGATTCTGAAGGCAGATGGGGACAGGCAGGGCAGGTGCCTGTTTTGTAGCATTTGATTAGTACTGCTGATCCCAGTGACGGGTTTGGTTTTGAATGTAGGTGGGGGCTATTCCGCTGCTCTTAAAGATGTCACCTGCCTTGTGTGTGTGATACTTCCTAGTATTTGATTGCTCTGTGTAAAATCTGTAGGAATGTACTGAGATCTGCTATTCAAACTATTAAATATAGGAATTATAAATAATTTATAGCATAGTCATTGCTATGGATTGTGTTGGAACCGGTCTCTTTTTTTTACATGCAACAACTTCCATGGGTTTGTTTCATAGATTTGTGAATCACAGTACACAAATGCTATAGGATCTTTGGGTTAACTTTTTAAGTGTTCTGAAAGCATTTTTCAAATTCTTGAGCTCACCTTGTTTTATGGATAAAAATGCGAGCTATCCACAGTGTTACACCCCTTCATTCACCTACGGTTTCATGTTCTTTCTCTACCAGTTTACCTCTTCACCCATCTTACTTGCACATCAATAGTTCGTGCTTTAATAAAGTTGCAGGCATGAAGTCTCAGAGCAATTTACATCAGAGGGTCAGGAAACTTGTGCTAGAATCAACAAACTGAGAAAATCCCAAGCAGGTTTACTCAACACTTGTGCATTAAGGTTACTTCAGCATATGCTATTTTCAGGAGTTTGTGCTACTGCTGTTTTGGAGTCTGTAAAATGTTCACTTGACCAGTGCAGGGTCACAAACATACAGGGCTTTTTTTCTCAATGTCTGTAGTAAGAGTGAGATTGTTTGTTGGCAATGGTTTTGTTGGATCCAGGGTTTTCTAAGCCTTATCAGTGACTGGTGCTGAGTTTTGCTGAATTCAGTGTATGAATTTTAGATGTGACAGGTAGTTGTACTAGCCTTGGCTCTGTTCCTTTTCCTAACAGTGTGAAATACAAGTTTTTATCGGACGGTCTGAGACAAGATGGGAACTTCTAGGAAGTGGAAGAGATGTGTAACTTCAGAAGACAGTGTATGCTCCCAGCCATGTGGAGCAACGGTGGGGCTGTGGAGAGAGGTAGCAATGCACGGTGGGGCAGTGCAAAAATGTGTTTCTCTGGACAATTTGAGCATGTGTAATCCTATGATGCTACATAAAAACCTAGCATGCTTTTCAGCTAACAAATCATGGCTTTCTGGGCTTCAGTATTAAATAATAAATACATTTTGAGCTGGGGACAAAGTTCACTAGAACTAATACTCTTCAAAAATACTGAGGATAGAAAAAATCCTTTAAAAAAATATTCTTCAGAACTCTTTAGCAAGACAGCAGAAATCAAACAGGTTACTTGCTTAAACCTGCCCCAGTGGTGAGTAGAGAGGAAGGATCACCACCTTTTGAGTATTGGCAGTGCCATTCTAGTGTAGCCCAGGATGATGGTGGCCTTCAAGCATATGTTCCTGGTTAGTGCTTTCTAGCTGTTTGGTTGCCAGTCTGTTCTGGTGCATGGAGTTAGACCTCCATGGGGAGAGGACTTTGCACTTTCCTATAAACTGAGTCCTGTCTGCCTGTTTCTCCAGCTTGTCAAGGTACTTTGAGTGTAATAGCAACCCTTTGGTGCTTGGACTGCTTCTCCCTGTAAACTTGCTGAAGCTGCACTCTACCAGCATCCATATTCTTGATGCCAAACAGTATTGGAGCACACCACTAATGTCTAGCCTCAGCTGGTCTGGTTATGTCACTAATCACAAGCCTCTGGGCCAGGCAGGTCCACTTTCAGTCCATTTCTCTAGCCTGTGCCTCTTCAGTGTGCATGAGCATGGGAATGGGGGACAGTATCAAAAGCTCTAAAACAGGGAAGATAACATCAGCTGCTTTTGCCTGGTTTGTGGAAGTCAGTTTGATGCAGAGGTACTCATGGTGTTGAAGATTACTTGGTGTGATGGGACTTCCCTGTCATAAGTCCATGTAGACTGCTCAGTCACCTTGTCCTTTGTGTGCTTAGGAATGGTTTTCCAGGGCTGTTTATTTCATCCCCTTCGAAGGGATTAAGGTGATTTTTTTTTTCCATTGTGGTGTACTCTAGATCCCCCCTCCTTGCTCTTGAAGATACAAGTGAAGTTCCTTTGCCTCAGTCAAGAACATTCCCTGATGACCATGACCTTTCAAAGAGTAGCCTATAAATAACATCAGCCAGTTCCCTCTGCTTTTCAATGTTTCTTGAAATAACTGGTTTTATGATTATAACAAGTAAACTGTGATTTACAGGTGTGAATTGTGTTTTGCTTGGATTTATCAATAGGATATGACACCTGACTGAATGAAGGGTGGTCAGTGTAAGGCTGTACCCTGGCCTTATGTCGGGGGCATGGAGGGTGCTGGTAAAGCTCTAGGGTTGCTAAAAGCTGATTCTTAGAATTAGAGGAAGCTAATACTATATCTTCCTAACAGCTATGTAAATCTTGCATAATACTTGGTAAGAAGTTGTACATTTGTATAACTTATGTAAGATGAGAATGGAAGATACCCTACAATGATACCTACTCTCCACCAAAATGTATCTTCCAGCATTAAATGTGATTTGCTTGAATTTGGCAGATTTTCAGACTGCATTGCCTTTGCTAGTGCCCTAAAGCTTTAAATATGGTCTTTCATAGCTCAAATTTGCTTTAGTTTGATAACTGGATATGCTATAGCTAGTGTTTAAATTTGGCAATAGTTGAAAATGTTATATGGAGCTGCAGGTTGTATCCATTTGTTAAATGCTGTCTGAATTATGCTTGTCCTTCTTTGGAAGGTTGTCAAAGGCATCACAGTTTGACTAGTGCTATGTATATAAGAAAGGATACAGACTCTTCTTGATGACAAGTTAAATTCTGTAAGGGCTATCTGATTGTGTTCATATGTATACATGAAAAAAAGGATCAGCTTTTTGTAAGGGCTTTTGATAGAAAATGAAGTTTTTTGTTTTTTTTTTTTTTTAAAAGCCCTATGCTCCAAGTAGATGAGATGATCTTTGTTGGATGTCCTTCTGAAATAGTCATAGATGTATATTTGAAATCTACATTCAAAGCAGCTTTATATCCACTGCCTGTTGTCATGTTTGAACATCCTACTTTTTCAGGAAACCACTCCACTTAATACAGACTCCTCCACCTTTTTCTTATTATACCATCCAAATAAATTAGAGGGCTTCCAGAGCTTTTCTTGTGGTCTGTGTCATGGAAACAGTAGTTGCAGGAAGAACAGTATCTACAGGCTGTTGCTCAGCAGATACAGTAGGTAAATACAAGACAGGATGGGTCTCTTTGTATACAGCTTCTTATAAGGAAAATTAGAGAATGCTTGAGAGTTTAAGAAACCCCTGAAGGTCCAGTCTCCTGTGGAAGGCAGGAGAAAAGCCAATGCTCTTGCCAGGATTTTAGGCAGCAAGGTTAGGCATTCCTGAAGCAGGGAGGAACAGGGAAATTGTGTGTTTTCATTCTGGTAGGATGAACTACTTTATTGTAGGACATTGTTCTCAAATGTAGAACATTGTTATTCCACATATCAAAGTTGCCTTCAGATTTTTATTTCCAAGTTGTAGAGCGAATGATTTGACGCTTCAGACTTAATAGATTCCGAATTGTGACAATGTAAACTCATGTTTAAAGAAAATTGTCAACAGTAGGTAATTCCTATAAAACTTTAGCACTTTGCTATAAGCTTATTTATCTCATTGTGAAGAGTTTCTAATTTTCAGTGGGGTCGGTATATGGGACTGAAGCTTATGTTTACATCTTCTGTTTTTCCTGAGCAAGAGTGACTGAACATCTATTCATATCTTAAATGTTACTTTGCCAGTTTCTGCTGTGGTACTTAATGTTTTATTGCTAATATTAATCAGTCTGAACAGATTTCAGTGTAGTCATTTTTGATGTGAAGGTAATAGGTATTCAATTAGTGTTGAACTGCTTAAAAAAAACCCTATTCAAAATATTTGTCATATTGGTGACTGAAATGTATTTTTCAGATCAGTGCAGACAGTAGTACTTAAACTGTAAAATGGAAGTTACAATGCTTGGGAATGCAATTTAAATAAAGATTGGTTTAAGTCCTTCAACAGGGTTATTATTATTAATTTGAGTATGCTGAATGTTTTAGACATCATTCTACCATGAAGCACTTATTTTACTGTAAATTCAAATTAGATTCATTGTCAGCTGCTTCTACAAAATTAAGGTGGCTTATAAAAGACAGTTGTTCTGAATTCAACTGTTGGAATAATGTGCAGTTGAAACATTCCTATTTCTTAAGCACAACCCATGCTGTTTATGTATTCTTATGCCAGTTCAGAATTGGGACCTATTTTGGAGGCTAATTTGTGATTTTTTTTTAAAAAGGCTTTTTTTAAAGCATCTAAATGGTGGCTGAGGATACATGGAATTTTCTGAAGTGCATGGAGGAATGGGATGGATACAGTAATAGAGCAACTGCATTAAAATCTGAAATGTGTTGCATTTTTTAAATTTAAGCCTTGTAGATCCCTTCAGGATGGATCTAGATGTAGCTATTCCATATACATGTAACTCCCTCAAATTTTTTGAGGCTATTTTTGATTTACTTCTCTAATTTGCCTTTTTCATGAGGATACTCTAATCAGTATTTGCTTTAGAAAAAAAATCTTATGAATGAAAAAAGGTATGTTTGTTCAAGCATTTACTTCATAAAAGGTGCTGCTGTTTTAATTGTGGGGCTTTTTTTTCTGGGGGATTAAGGTGCTGCATAGAACTCAAACTGAAGAATTCTGCATCTCTTGTGAATACCTAAACAAACTGCTTTAAAGCTAAGGAGGTTATTCTAGACATCTTTCAAGGTACTCAAACTGAGCCTCTTGATTTTTATCTCTTCATTCTGTGCAAGATTTGGAAGGGTCATCCAGGTTCACCCTGGAGAAGAGAAGGCTCCAGGGAGGCCTTATTGCAGCCTTCCAGTACCTTAAGGGGGTTACCTAAAGGAGAGATGGGGAGGGGCTCTTTATGGGGGGTGTAATGATAGCATGAGGGGTAATGCTTTTAAACAAAGAGGTGAGAGTTAGCCTAGGGATTAGGAAGAAATTCTTTACTCTGAGGGTGGTGAGACACTGGAAGGGGTTGCCCAGAGAAGCTGTGGATATCCCTTCCCTGGAGGGGTTCAAGGCCAGGCTGGATGGGGCTTTGAGTAACCTGGTGTAGGAGGTGTCCCTGCCCATGGCAGGTGGTTTGGAAATAAATGATCTTTAAGGTTCCTTCCAATTTGAACCATTCTGTGATTCATACTGACCAAAAGAAGAGGGAAAATGAGTAGTAGGTGTGTTAGAAGCTGCCTTCAGGAAATCTGTGGGGTTTAGCTCAGCTTTTGGAAATGTATTATGTCTTGATTATAGTTCAAATTAATGTTGCACAGTGCTATTTTCAGCTGAAAAGACAAGAAATCCTTATTGGAGAGGTATTGTTTCAGGTAACCTTTGATTGCCTCATAAGTGGAGAGGAAATAAAGGAGCCCAGTGTGAGATGTCTCAACTGTACTTCAGATGATACTGTTTTGTTATGACACTAGTGCTGATCACAGCTTAATCTCATTAAAAGTAGAACTACTGATGAGTTCATCCTCTGATCCTGTACTTTTGGAACAGGTCATGGAAGGACTGTGAGTGTTCAGTCAGTATCCAGCATTGCGGACTTCCCATGACTTAGATCCAGTGCAGGAGTTCTAACTGCCAGTACTTTCAGAATAGCTTATAATGTGGGTTCTGAGACACATGTATGGATTTTGCTACAGTGGAAAATTTCCAGTAGGGAACAGTATAGCGTGCTGGAGAACTCTATACATGGTGTAAAAGTAAAGCTTTAAACCTACTGTTACTCTGAACTCAAAGGGTTGTAGAAAGCTTGAGGAAACTGAACCAATATTGTCCCTATTTCCTTTAAGAAAAACTGGGGTTTATTCTGATTCTTCTGCAACTGACTTGAGGCCCCCCCTTCTCTTCTGGAAGCCTGTCTCTTATCAAAGCCTGGGTGTGTTCATTAAAGGAGTTTTTATAACAAGCTGAACTAACAAGTCAAAGTCTGGTTTTTGTAATACCATTGCTGATTTTTTGTTTTTTGGATATGAAACTGTAAGGAATCATACTGTCAGTCTGGATATCCATCTAGCTTGGTTTTTCAGAAGTGAAAGGACAAGGAAAGTATATAAAGATACCTCCACAGTCTTGAATTTTTCTTAAGAGTTTTCTGAACTGACTGTGGTTGTGTTTTCCCAGTTGATGAAGTCTTGAATTTACTCAAATTCGGTTATTGGGGCATATTTCAGTAGTTGTGTAACAGACTTGTTTGGTTGACTTAGTCTAAATTTTGATGTTTCTTTCTTAACTACAAACTAATACAATTGGAATTGTGCAAATAAAGCAAAACATATTGCTGCTGTTGTCCAGTGTTAGCAATTTCCAAAGCTACTTCAGTGAATTTGTCAGGCATTGTTTAGTAGTATTTATAAAGGATAATGCATTTAAAATATTTTCATTTTCAGATTTAATGTGGAAACAATAGTTTCAATAGAAGTATCTAGTGAAATTGCAGTGTACTTCTGTTAATAGTGCTTTCTGAAGCCATGACCATTTGGATGCTCTAGAGTTTGAGCCTTGGATTCATGTATTCTTCCATTTAATGTAGAAAATCAGTGTAAAATTTGGATTTAATAGGGATGTTCAAGACTTCTGAATCTGAAGAAAAAGGTAAATGTTTAAGGACTTGACAAATTTACTTGGTTTCTATTTCTCCTGATCTGGAGTTTGGGAAACATTGAGGACAGATACAATAAACACTTCTCTTTACTTCCAGTTTGACATTTGATCTTACATTGATTATATTGATTTACTGCAGACATATACAGAGCCTCACTTTGTTCTAGGTTGAACACAAGTACTGGCTAAAAGGGAGCCAGAATCCTGGCTTGTAGTTCTGCCACAGAAGATTAATTCTACCTAAAGATTAATGTGGAACAATTCTACTTTGTCATTATCCGATGTATCTAGCAATGTTATTTGGTGCATTAACTGAGGAGTAATCATTGCTTTAGATCTCTCTGCTATGATTAAATGTAAAGAAAAAAAAATCTATGCAGTTATTTCATCCAGTTAAATTCCTGGACTGTTGCATTAGCTTCATCTTTGGTCTGAGAACATGGAGTTTTAAGCTCTAGCATTATGGGAAACCTTAATCACATGTTTATTTACTACTCGTGAGCTAAGAAATGTCATTGCTTCATATAGCTAAGCAGTACAGAATGTAATCTAAGGATTAGGAGAAGTCAAATCTTCCTACCCATTTGACCTTGAAAATCTGATTGGATTTCCTGTGTGATCTGGCATGATTTTTCCCCTAATTATCTAAAGCCTGATGTATGTGAAGGATAGATACTGAGTGAGCTGTGCAGATACGGGTAAAATTGTAATGCTTAAATTTATTTCATATTCATCTTAGATCTCAGTGCAAAGAAATGATGAGAAATCCACAAAAGTGAGATGAAATGTCGTCTCAGTGGAAGATAAACTTCCAGTAATTGAGTGGCCCTGACTTTGTTCAAAATAAGTCTTATCATTGCAGTGAATACACAAAATCCTAAGTCTTTGATTAACTTCGTACCATAATAGGGAATACTTCTTTTTTGTAGTCCTATGGCTGTTTATTAGAAGAAAAATGATACTTTTAACTTAAGAACAAATGGAAGAATTATGATTGTATTGCTGGGAGCTGATGGGAAGCCTCTGATGGGTTTCAGTAGCTTCTTCAAGAAAAAGAAGTTGATTTAACAGTGAAAGTTAAAACAAAAAAAATGGTTTTTAAAATGGTCATTAAAGTATACAGCTGCTTGGGGTAGGAAAACCAATCTTGAATAATGAATGGATTTCTTTTGGTATTTACTTTGACTACAGGTTGAGTGATTACTACAGCAAGAAGGGACTGTTCCTTCTGTGACCTTTTTAATTTTTTTTATATCAACTAAATCAAAATACTGTAGAACTATGAGTTTCTAGCATTAATCAAGTCGTTGTAGTCAAGTCCTTCAAATACTGAATTCAAATAATTTATTAAGGTAAAATATTTAGGGAATACTACTAATAATAGTACATTGATCTAAGGAATGTTACTGAGAAATTTAGAACTGATCTTAGCTCTTCAAATACATATTTTAACCTTGACAAGTCCATTTGAAACATCTGTTCCTTAAGCAGGTCTCACTTTGAGGTGTAATTTCTCAGCAATTTCTAAGATGGTCCTTAAACCACTGTTTGTTCATAAACTTGTGGTTGTATGTAAAAAATCTTACTACTTCTGGAAATACAATTTTTATGAAACTAAATTTTCAAGTGGGCAGGGAGTGTATGCCATCCATACATGCAGTTGTCTATCACCATAGATGACCAAACAGGAGAAACTTTCAGTTTTACCAGTTCATAAGAACATGGTGGGCTTTGTTTATAGATTCTATTTT
>VZTM01006588.1:3171-28121 GCA_013400555.1 Jacana jacana | reverse complement strand
TTTAAATATTAGATGCTACAGCTCTCTCAGACAATACTAAAGAGTAGTGATGTTTCAGTTAAATCTTGACAGTTGGTGAAATTCTCTTGCTAATACATACACCAGCTGAAGGGACCTTGTGCACCTTTTCCTGATTCTCACACTAAAACACTGGGTCCAGAAAAGATGACGTGCATATTGCTTGCATTAGAAGTGTGCTTGATTGTATTTTTTGGCATTGTTTTTCAATTCTATCAAAACCACAAGGGAGTTTCTGCACTGACTTCAGTAGCATTTGTACTGGACACATAGGAGTCTGAAAAACAGGGTTATTTTGCCAAGGACTTGTTTTTCTTGATCCATTTGGCCAAACATTGATTTTGCTCCTCCATGTGCTCTGAATGCAATTTGGAAGGAATGTCTGCTTTTATTAGACCTTGAGCTTGAAGTTCTCAAGCTTGCAGACACATTACTTAAGTTGCTAAACAAACAAAAGACAAAGCCAGTAGAAAACATTCTCCCTTAAGCTACTGTAGGAATACTGACTATAGATCTTCCCATAGGAATTACTAAATTTACCTTTGCAAGGTCTTCCTCTATGACATCATTTCGCATCTGAGCGGCATCCAACTGAGTATAGAATCGCGCACCGATCATAGGCATGATATCATTTACACTGCGAAGCCTGTTTTGGTCAGTCAGCAAATACCTGCCAAAATATCCCCACCCCAAAAAAATAAAAGATTACTCAAACATGCTGCAAGTGCCAGAGAGATCATCCTATTACAACTATTTAAACCTGATGCCTGTTTAATACACAAAGTTGACAGTTGCAGCGTTTCTTAAAAAAATATCAAGAGCAAAGCCATGTGTGTTAACTTACATGTATACATCCAGTCAGTTACCTATACAAGATAGGAGCGTACTTTCACGGAACTGCATAGTTCACCCAGTCATGCAGCAAGAACATACTCAACAACCGAGAGGATGCGAAGATTCAGATTGTCGCGCAACTGTTTTTCAAATCAGGGAGGGGACAGATTCCTACTTTTCCCTCTCAGGCTGCAAGAGGAGAAAGGCTGACTATACTAAAGAACACCACACAATAGTACGCAGCCAAGAACAACTAGCACTCAACCCCTTGATCAAAAAGGCAAGGTGCCTATTTCTCAACACCTGAAACAGTAAGAATAAGACTAGCGTATTACCAGGGTAGGTAATAGGCAATCAAGCCCAGTATTAAAGACAACTTAAAGTGCTTGATCTCCTAGTTCTTCTTCACTAAGTGCTGTTAAAGCTCCTAATAAAGGACAATGATTTTATTAGCTACACCATGAAAATACACACTACACCAACAAATTTAAAGTTATGTTTAATGATGCACTGACTACGCAGACAAACCAATGACAGTAGTTATCTGTAATCTTACTTGCATCTAAAAATATCACTTGACTTTTTCACTTGTATGTTTAAAAAAAAAAAAGGTAATTTTCTTTAAAAGATTTATTAAGCGAACTTACAAAATCAGATTCTTCAGATCAGAGGAATAGTTGATTGTCACCAGTTCCATTGCTTTCTGCAAATTTTCTCTCTGAATTCCTGATAAAGAATTGCAAGCCAAAGCCAATACAACTTTCCCCAAGGAGATCAGATCTGCTTGCTAATAGGGAAAACACACACAGATAAGATTCTTAATATAGATAAATATTACCTATGGTACTAGAGGGTGTTTAAAAAGAGACAGTTCTTCAATAACCGTAGTTAAGTAACTAAAATAAGTGCTATTCAAATAATAGTTCAATATGAATGCCCAAGTTACATTAGTCAAAACATACAGAAGAAAATGTCTTGATTTTGTGTCCTGATACCTAGCAATTTCTAGGTATAACATTAATCTTTGAATACTTAACACATTTACCTAATTTTAGCTTAAGGATAGTACCAGAGAGGACTCTTGTGTAGTGAGCAGAAGCCCTGCAAAGAGGTTCTCCAAACCACCCACCTGTTTGCTCCTCATGAGTCAAGGATTTGGTGACAATTAGAGCAAGTCTTCTTGATATGAGAAATACCTTTCAAGGATGGCCAGCGTGACACAATATGAACTACCTGAAATAACTAGACAGGAACAAGGCTATATGGCTGACAAATTGAGCAGCATCACATTTTATGAAGAAATTCTTAATGTTACCAAACACTTCCCTTAAAAGAACTGTTCTTAGAAGATGAATGCTGCATGCAAACTGCTTTGCCACAACAGAAAATTCTGCCAATTTTAATAGAAAGCCACCAGAAATTATGACAAAAAGCTGTATCAGACTCTGAAATCCATCCCTAAAATAAGGTGCCTAATTAGTAGCAATGACATTCAGAGCAAAAGCTGCCTGACTTTCCATGAGAAGGCTTACAGCTGCACACAACTTGGCCAAACTCAAAACACCTGCAGTTTTCCATGTTGGATGATTGCTTCATAATAAATTTAAGAATCTTAACTCTTAACACTAGGATAAAATTCAGTAGTTTCCCGAGGGTTTTTTCCTGACAAATAAGATACTTTTTTAGAGTTAAAAAAGTGAAGGCTACTAATCATCAAGAATGTCAGCTGCATAGTCTGGACCAAGGCTGTGCCATTTAGCTGAGAACGCAGTCATACAAAGAATACACCTTCTTTGGATGGTGAATGGCCAAAAATTTGGCAGCACTACAACATCAGAAGCTCTTTGTAGAATTTGGCAGCTTTAGAAAACTGCTGTGATGGTGAATCTGCTATAGATAGTCCCTCACACCTCTTCTGCCCAGAGGGGTAACCATGTTTGCTGCCTCTGGCTGCAGTAGCTGAGCCGAGCTTTGCCCACAGCCTCACCTCCCAGGTGTTGAGGGACAGTGCAAAGGCAACTTTTTCCAGGTTTTTCAATATCCCCGCTGCTTCCAAATTAAGTATGATTAAGCAGCACAATTTAAATGTGGATATGCAACATGGTAGAAATTAAAAAGCATAGTCCTCTTGCAGTTAATGAAAACAGAAACAGGATGTGGAAAATGAGACAGAAGTAAGGACAAAGCAGTGGATAAGGAAACAGGACAGGCATCTGCTGGACTTGGTTTCCTAAGGAACCAGGAATTCCTGAGTATTGGCATTCCTTTGTACTTTGGTAAAGAGAAAGGAACCAGAGCAACAAACCCCATTTTGGTGGGAAACCACTTGCTTCCACTACACCAAGTGGTTAAAGTGAGCAGCAGAGGTCACTGCTATAGTACTAAGAGGGATCGTGCTGGTGCAGTATCTATATAGAGACACGTGTCACTCGGCACAGTGGCATTAGAAGAAATATGTAAGATGCATGAAAATATACAACTTCAGGCAAGATCTTCTGAAATTATAATCTTCCTTTACAGGGGTATTTTAATAATACAGATTGCATTCGATTTTAAAAATGTTTGAAAAAGCCTTATATTAACATCAGTGAGCAAATTCAGGCTTTTAGTTTGAGTGTGTGATTCACAACCCCACCCTTTGCCTGTTTTGCAAATGACACCTAATGGAACAACGGGCAGAGATGTTACAAAACACCAATACAGCCTCAAACATGGCAAATTACAGCCAACGCTTAACTCCTTTTAGTTGCAGAGGTGGCTTGCACTCATCCCACTAGTTTTAGGAACTTAAGCTTCAAGCAATTCAGTTAAGAGTCTGATCAATTTAAGATATCTGTAATTCTGCAAGACAATTTATATTTTGAGTGGGCTGAATTGCTCTCTGGACTTGCCTCACTACCCACTGAAAGAAAATGTTATTACAATGACCAGTGTTTGAAGTTACAAGTGCACAAAAATGGGCAGTGATTTTCCTGCTTGATGGCAGAATCACAAAATATCTGGAATTGGATAAAGATCAGGGTTTATGGAAATTAGTTTCTTATCTTAGAAGAGACAAAACCATGACCCATTGATCAACTTTGTCCATGAGGACAGCGTACACAGCTTCCCAGAAGCTGGGGTACACCATCTTTTCTATAAAGAAGGAATTTACATATGCCTATTAAATCCTAACCTCCCCCTCTGAGGATGTCAGCAGCTTCAGCTTTTCCTCCTTTCAGGCAGAGAAAGGTTAAGGGAGGTAAGACAAGAACCCCCAACACCTCCTTGGAGGAGGGACACAGAAATAAAAGCTGTATTCCCGTAGTAGCCTTGCTACTAGATCAGCTTTAGGTACAATCATTTCCCTGTTTATGGATCACACTAGTTCCTCTTGCCAGAAGATTTTTGCTATGGTAACTATCAACAGTGACTAAGTCACAACAAGTTGATTCTCACCTTCAAGGGAAAGCTTTATGCTTTTTAAGTACAGGTTGCCCTTTGTTCAAAAAATGTACCTTGCATGCAGCTGACGACCACTTAATTAGCAACTCAATTCATAAATGTAACCTGTACTTATCTTTTTATCTCCTGAAAGCTTTGCTAGTAAAGATTTTATCACTATAATGCAGTTCATTGATAGAAATATTAAGTACCATTAGACAAAGAAACAGCCTCTAGGAAATAAAATTCAGAAACAGCCCCCAAACATTAATTTGATAACAGGGAGACAGTAATTTCAAATATGTCGGTAAGCAATTTAAAAGTTAATTGAATAGATAGCCTTTTCCTTCTGTATAATTTTTTTAAATGTTAAAAAGGTATGTGCTACTATGCCAAATGCCCTGAGGATACCTCAGCATTTTATACACCTAGCTTTATCAGCCAGACATATGAGCTAGTAAAATAAATTTAGTTTTTAACAAAATCTATTTTCCATAAAGTCTTTGAAACTGACATTACTTTTTGTTTGTCCTATTCCACTGCTTTGCTTGGATCTATATCAGCTTGTCCACTCTACAACTCTGTGGATTCACTTACCCTTTTAAGTTCTGGAATTGCAGTTAGAAGTCCCTCCAAGTTCCTAGATTTTTTGATTATTTATTTTTTAAAGTCAACATTAATACTCCAGATGCCTCCTCAGCTAGTTTCTTTAAATCTGAGGAAAGTTATTTTGGTTTGCTAAATTAAAAAATATTTACTTTGACCAAATGTAACCTCAGAGTCCTCATTATGTGAATAAAATTTATGTTTTCAATTAATTTTGTATGGATAACACTCACCTTCCTTTCATTCCAAATACAGAAATATTTATTAAACCTTTCTACTGTTTCTTAAATCACCATTTATAGTTCTCCCATCTGTATCTTGTAACTGACACAAGACTTAAGGAAGGTGGGAAGTTGGGGGGGATTGAGGGTGGGAAGTGATGTGCTGGAAATTATATATATTTGACACCTTGTTCTTAATGCAAGCAGGCATTCTTATTTCATTTACTTTTTTTTAACCTTCCCTTATTGTTGCCTTTACTTAACTCTTAAATGATCACGTAAATTAATGTTTACCACAGACTGTAAAGAACAATTGCATGCCTTTTACACAGCCCCTCAGTGCTCTAGCCAAACTCTTTCCTATCTATATTAACAATGGGAAATAACCAGAAAGTGACAAATGCTAACAAAAATACCTTCCTCCATCGAAGACAGCTACAAGGAAATGCATATTAGCTGGGCAGTAAACCAAGAGATAACCTACATTTTTAACAGTCAAGCTGGAGTCCCAGAGGAATTCAGGAACTGGGTCATGGATCGAGAGGAAAAAGGACAAGCAGCAGCTGTTATTTTGTAATTTTATCTGGCTAAGGCAAACAAAGGTAGAGGATGATAAATGACTCCTGAATTCCAAGCAATGAACTCAGTCCAGAATCTCTGAAGGAACAAAATGGATAGTGAAAGCCTAGGCCTTATAAAGGTAGCAGCAAACAAGAAGTCAATACTCTGTTGTGTAACTCCAGTTTAGATCTTCCAAACTATGTACTTAAGTATCACTGCTAAACCAGAAAAGAAGTACTCTTAAGTAATTTGGACACTAACAATGGATAAAACATGCAAAACCATCCCCCCTAAACAAAACTAGGCTTTACCAAGCAAGTTAGTTGCCAAGTGCTGAGCTGCTATGGTGGTAAATGCTTTTGACAGACTCGTGTACTCGCAAGTATTTATAGATTTGTACTTCCAAGTACATTAAATGTTTTGCCTTAACATTTCTTGAATGTCATAATATCTCAGAAGGATTTATTTCTCAGCTGCAATTAAAATAAATTTGAAGTATCCAGATTTAAAAAAAAAACAACCAACCAACCCAACCTCTACAGTTTTAGGCATGGAATCCCTTACTCGCACATATTCTTATCTTCTCTCAGCTGTTTTCCACTAAATTATAACCAAAAGCCCATTAATGTGTAGCTGGGGGGGAGGGCAGGGAATCCTTTGATGTACTACTCAAAGTACACTGAAAATTGCTTTACTGTATCATTCAAAACCAAACCAAACCCAAACCAATCCAAAAAAACCTACCACGTTGCTCTGTTCTAGGACATGGTCTCCAACAGCAAGCTAGCTTCTGCCTGGCCAAACTTCAAACTTTTCACTTATTACTGGAGGACTCTGAATGACTGACTTTCTCAGGGTGAATAAGCTCAATGAATGAAAATAAATTAAATCCAACTCCTTACTGTAGTCTTTCACTCCCAATACAGACAAGGTATGTACTTTAACCTGAGGGGAAGTTAGGGAAAGAAGCACTCCTCTACACAGCGATGGTCCAGATGACTGTGGAACAGTGTTGGTTAAGTCTAAAGAGATTCTTCTTCATTCAGGAATTATGCAGAGTCCACACTTCAGAGAATGGCAGGAGAGCACGGAAAAACTAGGAGCCTAAAATAATTATATACTAGAACCTTCTAGGAGTGAGAAGAAGGCTTAAGTGCAGTTATTCAAAACATTTCTTACTCCTCTGCAAGCACAAAATTCAACACCTAGTTATTTTTGCTAAAATAATAAAAGAAAAAGCAGAGCAAAAACTGTTACCCAAACAGTATTTTTTGACCTCTAATACTAAATTTAAGTTTTATCATCTTCTTCCTTTAGAAACCTGCATTTCCTATGGTTTCTGACTTGTTTGTTAAATACTAATAGTTTGACCTGTTTGGTGAGTTTGCTGAAATTTTAGAAGATAGCAAAATGAGCATTCACATTTCTAAATTACAAGCAAATTCGAATAATGCATAGCAGAAGCAATATCAAATCAGGATTGAAAAAATGTAGCCATTTAGAGAGAGATATACTGGACTACGGTTTAATTAAAATACTTGTCTTCCAAAAGGAATCACACGGGTTTTCAGTACTCCCCGTGCCAAGTCCCCAACCCAACTATATCACCAGTATCTTACCTGAAACTGAGCCATTAATGCCAGTGGATTATTTTGACTGTTGTCAAATGTCAAAACATCAAAGATGCCAACACAATTGACACGTAACCTTTAGGAACATCAAAAGAAAAATAAGAAGTGTCATTAAATTTTGTTGGTAACTCAGTTTTTCCTGTGTATGTCTCCCTAAAACATGTTTAAAAAGAACTTTAAGAAAAATTTACAAGTTTCAGCATGTACTCATTTTCAGTCTCACGTCACATAAAAGTAACGACTTTCTGATGAGACTTTGCTATTTCCATGGCAGGCGGATGATCAGCAGCTGCCATGAACACAGATGACAGCAGGCAGCGAGGGGAACATCACCTGGTTTTGCCCGTTACTAGAATCTTTGTTGGATCCATAACTCGGCACGCCAGTCCTGCTGTATGAATGGTCCGTAACGCTGAGCTGAGCTGCACAATATATGCCCATATCAAAGACTCTGGAAGCAATCCAGCATGCTGCCGTGGTGGAGGTCCATCGTGCTGACCTAGAAGCAAAACAAAGTAAGCATCAGTTGTAAGGCTTACTACATAAAATTAAAGTCAGCACATTTTGGAATTATACAATTAATTCACATACTCATTTCATTCGACTTGTAATAGTTCCCAAAAGACTTATCTGCTGTGCTTTAATGGTTGGGTTGTTTTTTTAGTTTTGGCTTTTTAATTTGGTTTAGGTTGAGTTATTTTGGAAGGACACCGTATTTTAAAATGCTGGCAATTCATTAGGTGTTATTTTCACTCTCACATTCAGGAAAATTATACTGATTTTTAAAGTTTAGGATTAATAATCACTATAAAAAGTGCACTGTTCAGAAATTGATGAATCTGGGTGGTACATCAGAATATGCAGGAACTTCAGAAGTAAAAATGCCAGTATTTTGAAACAAGCATGTACCACAATAGCTGCAACTGATCTCATTTTACCTCCTTTATTATCGGACATTTTACAAACCAGACATTCTCTATCAACTGATAAGACACAGTAACGAGACAGTTTCAAATTACATGGACAAATCAGACTGGGAGATTTGGTGGCCAAAAATCACTGAACACAACTTCACATATGTTCTGCTGTGACTCAACTCCCTGACAAGTCATGACTGCATGACCCCTGTTCAATGGGCCATGACAGTACTGCATCGCTCCCCCTCTAAATGAATTTGTGCCCTTCCTTTCAAAAGTAAAACTAATTCTTTGTAAACACGTCCCCAAAATCTATATTGCAAACTGTTCCTGAATAATACTGAGCCAAAGATGAAAAAATGAAGACATAGACAACAACTGTTATTTTTAGTAAGATGCAGGTAATACAAAGAATACAAAGACTGTGAGGCACAAAGCTGAAGAGAAGAAAATACACCCAAATTAAGACAGGGCTTCTCAGTTTTACAAAACGTGATAGGCATTTCATGACGTTGCCTCAAGACTGATTTTGCTAATTTTGAGACCAGTAATATTACCAGTATTCAGTAAAATCATGCAAGCATCCTATTCAGTTGTAAACTGACGGCTTCCAAACATTTGTTTCTTGTTTTTTTATTTGAGGTTTATTTGTTGGGTTTTTTTTTTCCTGTCCCCACAGGAGCACACGAACATCTGTGCACTTGCTCAAAATACCTTCATGTGTGTGCAGCTGCACGTGTACACTCAAACACACACACACGTGAGAGTTAAAAAAATGAAACACGTTACTGAAAATTTTTTACTTCAAAATTTTACCGCTTTTGGAGTGATGTGCTGGGAATGTTCCCAGCTTTCATTTCTGAGCTTTTATTTACTTGTTTTTAAACTTCAGTTCAGTTCTCAGATTTAAAGTGTTTTGGTTTAGATTATAAAGATCAAGGCGTTGACTCCTTTAAATAGCAGTAAGCCTGGCATGTCTACTGAAAGCTGAATATAGTGAGATACAATTTGTTTTTTCTGGACTTCTGATGAATCATTATGCAAATCACTTCCCACCAACCAGCATACCAGAAGTCTCACATAGCAAACCTTTCCCCCCCTCCATGATTCTCTCTCCTTCAGCAGGACAAAAATATAATGAGTACAAAATGACTGAGGAGATACAACCTCCTTTAATAGTTCAGGGTTGTTCTCTAGTTACTACATGCTATAGAATATCCTTTGTATTTGGTAAATGGCAACACGCACATCAACTTTAACAGGACTGTGTAAGGACACTGTAAGACAGAGTTACAGCTCAGAACAGAAATGTTGAGGTATCATCCCTAAGAGAGAAAAGTCAAAACCTGAGGCTCATTTTTTCTGCATGCAACTTAAAACCCAACAGCACTTGTTCTTTGATTTCCAGATAAGAGCAACGTAACCAAGAGAATATTTAACACATGCTGAAAAGCTGAAAGATCTAAGTTCAACACAGCTTCTCCCCCTCTATCAGAAAATCTCAACCAAGCAACAACATCATTTAACTACTGGAAAGACTTGCTTGAGGCTACAGTCAAATCTAGTCTGCTTCTCCCAGGCTGGTTGGCTGCACCTCACATTCCCATAAAGGCATAAGATAGAACACTGGAAGAATCAGTTTTGAAATGCTCTCTTAGATATCTATCTGTTCCAAACAAGACTAAAAGCAGTTTAGTTTTCTGCAATACAGACTATGAAGTATGTCCCATGAAGGCCCATCAGGCCAGTCAGATGGCCCTTGAGCAAGGACCTAAGGAGATGAGACCCAAAAGCTTCAGGCAAAACATACACAAATAGAAGATGACATTACAAAAATGATCAGAATTATTTTACTCTAATAAGCGGTATTTTAGAGGTTTCATGGTCGATTTGAAGACTACTTCCTACCATAGGTTGAATCCATAGCCACAACATGCAAAATTTCAGATTATGTTCTCTCATCTATAGGCAGGCTCACCTCTCCCACTACTCATATCTCTCTGCAGAGCATAGATGCTAATGGAAATATTAAAAATTAAAGAACCACCATTCCAAAAACACAGGTTATCCATTACTTGTCCTTGCTGCACTAAGATGAACTCATTGGCAGCATTACTTATTTAAGTTCTATAGCATGATGCTCTCCACTGAGCAAGAAATATCCCCTTTGCACTGGTGTGTGTGCATATACTATTTTTTGTTGTTGTTGTTAAAGCATTCAAATGAAATTCAGTTCCTCAGGGCAAGGATAAAGCCAGGGATAATCCTGAAGGGAAGGAAGAGCTGGGGCCACTGGCAGTAGGACCTGATTTAGATCATCAGGAACACTGTCAGAAAGCACACTACTCACAAACAGCAACTCTCAGACAGTTATGAAAAAAATATAATCAGAAGCCAAATGAAAAATTTATCTGCTCGCTACAGTGAACCTCAGGCCTGTAAATCACTTTTCCACATTGGAAACTGTGAATTGTTGAGTGTTTGCTTAGTGTTCCTGAGCTGAAGTACAGAAAGTACGATAAATGCAGCAGCCTTAATTTCTCCCCGTTCTCCAGGGAAACCTGAGCTTTCATTTTACATTTCCCCATGTTCAACATACAGAAAGATTCTGAACTACTAGTGCAGTGTTATATTTTATAAAAAAAAAATCTGGAGATATTGCAAATTTGAATTTGCTTCAGAAAAGTTGAAGCTTTTGCCAAAGGTACTTTAGGATAATTTTTTAGTCACATATTTTGTCCTCAGTGACATCACAATGACTGTCAGTATTCATATATTCTCTCTTCTCATCACAGTCTAAGTACATAGCATATTCTAGTGTATTAGGACACTGGAACCATCCTCACTATCAATACAGACATTGGGGATGAAGTTTTAGAAAGCAGCCCTGAGAAAAGGGACTTGAGGGTGTTGATGGATGAGAAGCTGGACACGAGCAGGCAGTGTGCACTTGCAGCCCAGAAGGCCAATCACATCCTGGGCTGCATCAAGAGGTGCGTTGCCATCAGATCCAGAGAGGTGATTCTGACACTTTGCTCTGCTCTGGTGAGACCTCACCTGGAGCACTGTGTGCAGGTCTGGAGCCCTCAATGTGGGAAGGACATGGACCTGATGGAGCGGGTCCAGAGGAGGGCCACAAAAATGATCAGGGGGTTGGAGCACCTTTGCTACAAGGACAGGCTGAGGGAGCTGGGGTTGTTCAGCCTGGAGAAGAGGAGGCTCTGGGGAGATCTAAGAGCAGCCTTCCAGTACCTGAAGGGGGCCTACAGGAAGGCTGGGGAGGGTCTGTTTACAAAGGCCTGCAGTGACAGGACAAGGGGCAATGGCTTCAAGCAGGAGAAGAGCAGATTTAGATTGGATATTAGGAATAGGTTCTTTACCATGAGGGTGGTAACAGTGGAACAGGTTGCCCAGGGAGGTGGTTGAGGCCCCTTCCCTGGGGATATTCAAGGCGAGGCTCAACAAGGCCCTGAGCAACCTGGTCTAGTTGGGGGCATCCCTGCTGACTGCAGTGAGGTGGGAGTAAATGAGCTTTGGAAGTCCCTTCCAGCCTGGACCATTCTATGATTCTTTTTTTTTTTTTGATAGAAGAGGTATTTTATGAAAAAACATTCAGTAAAGGGAGATGAAAAACTTCTCCAGGGAAACCTGAGCTTTCATTTTACATTTCCCCATTTTCAACATACAGAAAGATTCTGAACTACTAGTGCAGTGTTATATTTTATAAAAAAAATCTGGAGATATTGCAAATTTGAATTTGCTTCAGAAAAGTTGAAGCTTTTGCCAAAGGTACTTTAGGATAATTTTTTAGTCACATGAAGTCAGCAATGAAGTCCATTTTTGTGCATTATGTATTATTATTGTGTCCAAAGGAATCAAGGTCCAGGAAACTAGCTTATCTTCATCAGAAAGTAGTTGTTTGCTGAAAAGCAGAATTTGTGGTGCAGAAAACTACTGTAACAGCACATACACCAGTGTTTAATTACTCGGAGTGTTTTCAATAAACAGACCAAAGGACACGTCAAAGGCATACTTATCTCTACCAACCACAAAAACTCATCAAGACAAATTAAAAAAAATCTTACTGGCAGCTGTGGATAGTGCCTGTGAATTTGCCAGGAGTTTTTAGCCGATCATTTTAAAGTATGTACATTCAGACTGTGGCTTATCATTTTATTATTGGGGCTTATTTTATTATTGGACTGTTAAGAACAACATTTCAGTACTTTTGGGCTTACTTGCTAATTTAAGGAGAAAATCATTTATGCAGAAACATGTACTATCATCTAAAGTTGAGAAATATCAGAAAGATGGAAGAAAACCAACAAATTCTAGAAAACCACATTTAATGTTTAGCCACTTTTGATAGAAACAGGAGTATTGAGGAAACATGAGTACTGCGAATAAAACAAATAGGAGCTTTTCAAATAGGTAACAATTAACTGAAAAATCAGAGTCCTGATTTTAACACTTGCATAAATTTAGTAAAATACGATAGAGCAACATCAGATCATCAGAGGTACCACCTGAAAAAGATATTTCACTGCATAAAGTGCACAATAAACTCTATAGCATTCAAAAGTAACACATTAGTTTACAGTATAAAAAAAAAAAGGAAGCTGCTTTTTTTTTTCCCCACACACACACCAAATCACTTCTCAAGCAGTTCTGTAACAGGGTTAAGTAACAGAGCCAAATGCAAAACCCCGAGACTGACCACACTGACAGCAGTGACATGCAAGACAGCTATGTTAACCATAATCCTCGTCTTTTAACTGTCAAAGTCTCATGTTGCCAACTGCAGTGTTCAACATAAATAAGGTTGCATACCTGAAATCAAATTCTCTGAGTTCACTGATCAGGTTCACAGTGTTGTGCCTCCTAAAACCTTTAAAAGCAATTGTACTAATCTGGGCCTCATGCTGCAGAGTACCCAACTTCCATCCATTCCCCTGCTTCTCTTGGGAGTCTCCTCTAGGCAGGCAGACGGCCAAGAAACTCTGTGAGGGGATGGAGAAAGGATCCATGAAGGCAGGCAATTCTGAGAAATCAAGTTATAGGTATGCAATCTTATTTTTCTCTCTTAAATTTGCTCCTTCTACTGAGGACCAGGCTTGAGAAGTTCAGGTACCAAAACAGAAAGGCCAAAGCAAAGATGTGCAGAAAGATGTGGCAAGATTTGAGAATTTCAGGTTTGTTTTGTTTTTTTTTTTCCAATTTATGTAATAAAAGGACTGGAAGAGCAGGTAATGAGAAGTGCCATGGGCAGGGGAGAGTTATCTTTCTTTCATATCTTTAAAATCATTTTAATTAAATATTACTGTGGTTTTGCTGAAGAGAAATTATTTCCAGTTTCAAAGAACACCCCTGCCTGCAGAAGGCAGCTGCAGTAGGTCAAATAAATGGGCCAGATATCAATACATACACTAAAATCAGAACACTAGCTTGCAATAGATACCCAACTGTATAAACAAATAGAGTATCCTAGCAGCCTCTAATGACTCGCAGCTCGGAGAACTCCTGAGCCAGATAAAGTGTCTTTGCAGTTAGCAGTATTTCTCCTCCATGAGTAAGCCCACTTTCCCTGTAAACTCAGGTGAATGTCCACAACCTGTGACAAAGATCCATGATTAAATTATCTTCACACAGGTTTTAAATTTGCTACCTGGACAGTTTCATTTGTCAGTCCATAATTCCAGGCTGAAAGAAATAGGAAACTTGTTGCTTATTCATTTTGTCTTTATCCTTGATGATTTTTCAGACACTTACCATATCCTAGTGATTTTTAACCCCATGACATCCCTGTCCAATTTTAAGAGCATGAAAAGTACTATTCCACTTTTCTGTTCTTCATACAGAAGCTGCTCGACGCCTTTGTCTCCATCACCTTTTCTCAACTTCATTGCTGCTTTACAGCCTTCGAAGTGTGTAAAGGGGACCACAACTACAGATCTGAGTCTGTTAGACACCCACATCTTGATTACAACGTCTTCTGTTTCATTGTTTACTCTTTTCTTAATACTCTGCAACAATCCATTTCCTATTTGCTGCTATTAAGCAAGAGGACAATATTTTCCTTAATTTACTTAATATAGCCCCAGATCTTTTGAGTGGTAACAACCAAAACAGAGGCCATCACTTTATGTTTGAAGTTATATTTTCCCTCAATCGCATCACTTTGTTACACCACCTGCTAGGTTATGCCCACGAGTCTCAACTTGTAAGACCCTTCTGCAATCCATCACAACTGGCCTTTTTTTTTAATTTTACTTAACAATCCAAATAATTTGGTATTATCAGCAAGCTTTGACAGACCATTATTTAGGTTCAGTACAAGTAAGTGAATGTGCTAAGATATACAGCTTCCAGCATGTATTCCTGTGAGACTCCATCAGGGATTTCCCTTCAGGGTGAAAAATCAACTGTTCCCTCTTTCTGTTTCTTATCCCTTAACTAGTTATCAACTTCACTGAGAACTTTCTCTTACCTCATGGTCCACTTTGATGGACTTCATTGAAAAACCAATCTTATCTACTGGATCTTCCTTCAAAGAACTTTAACAGATTGAGATGTGAGTGCCTTTTCTATGTGCAAAACTTAACTCTTTTCCAGTGTGACAAAATAACATGTCCCAAAGAATTTTATTATACCTTCTATTATTTAATCTAGAATATACTTCATTTTTCTCCAAAACTCTAGAGAAGTATAAAAACATAACAAAGACTGATTTACATGAAAATGGAAAACCACAGGTGAGACACTCAGAAGTCTAGTGCTGCTCGTAACAGTCATTAACCTGGCAGTGGGTGTTACAGGTTGATCCTACCAAATTAGTTTCACATCAGACTCCCTGAATTTATAATTGCATTCTTTGACTTGCCATTGGATTACAACAAGTCAGTCTACAGTTTCCTCCGAGATTACCACCAAAACCAATTGAGAAGCTCAAGTTCCAACCTCACTTATACTGGTCAGCTCAGTGCAAAGCCAGTGGGAATTATTCAGTATATCAGGGATCTACAGATTTCTGAACGTATTCACATACTACCAATCCATTAGACTCTTATCTACAGCCAAGTAAAGTTTTCCATGTCAGCCTTTGAAACTGAATTCACAGCTAAATACTCCAATTGCAAAAGGCACAAGGAAAGAAATCATATACTGGTAGCCTAAAGACTTTTAAGAAACATCTACTGTAATCAAATAAACAAGGCCAGGTCATAGTCATCTGGTCACACCTGGATCTGAGTGACCATCTGTGTGAGTTGTCTAGATCATGCCTTAGCTGCTGGATCTAATTTCAGGGTTGATCCTGCATCAAGCAAGAAGTTTAGCCAGGGCTCCAAGGATACCTTCTTACCCTAAGTCTTTCTGTGACTCCATTCAGCTGTGAGCATCTCTCTCTCTCATCATGGCACTGGGGCTCTACTAATAGCTTTGGCCTGTTGATTTCCAGACAACCCCTGGATCCAGTCTGTGGAACTGCATGGGTAATGAAGTGGTTCTGAGAAGGCAGCACGATTGCCAGTGTAGTTTTGGAGGCGAAGAAGCTTCAGCCATATGGATATGAGCTGTGCTGGGCGACCTGCTGAGCCACAGACCATGCTGGGACACATTTTATTCACAAATGTACATGTAGTTTTAGTGACTCCTTTAAAGTCATAGTATAAATGAAAAAAAAAAAAACCAAATAATGATGTGAATTTATGTCTCAAAAGACTATATTACAGGGATTTTATAAGCCATTTCTTGCCTTAACTAGTACTTCAGATTTCAAAACATTATTATGAGGACTAATTAGTGTTTTATGTACTTTATGGGGAAAAAAAAAAATTACAAGTGGAGGACATCTGAACAGCAAGCATCAAATTGACATAGCATGTGTGGTTTATGATTTTGGAAACGTCTCCAATAAGCATCAGGTGTCACTGCATGAGAGACCTACAGTTGGGACCCCAGAGTTCTTGGCTCCCAATTGAAACTTACTTCTCTGTCAAAAAAAAAAAAAATAATGTAATTCCCTTACAAGACATCAATTTTGGAAATTAGTCATAAGTTAAATGTGACTAGAAATGTAACTTGTTCATTGTTAGACTTTTACCTTAACCTTTTAACTTTTTAACTCTAGTTACACTTTTCTGTTATTAAAAACAAACAAACAAAAAAAACAAAAAAAAAAACCACCCAAAAAAGGTATTCAGAAATTTTACAGAAAGTAGAGTTCTCTAATCCAAATCAATATATGATATGAGAGAACTGATTAGCTAAACAATGAAGATGGAAGACTATTTCTGATGGGGTATTTACTGCTTAAGTATTAGAAATAGTTTACAGAAGTATTGTATGATAATATATTTTCCTTACCCCATTTTCGTTTTGTGAAGTAGGCATCAGCACTAGGGTCATTGAAGTGCCTGCTCATCATAGTCTCTCCACCAGCATGAAAATCATAAGCAAACACAAGAGCTTAAAAATAGAAACATGTGACAATTACTAACTCGAGCATATTTAGAAAAAAGTCTCAATGCATCACGGATGGGAAACAAAAACCCCAAAACCTTACAATGTTCTCCAAATGCTTTAGTGGTAAACACTTCACGCAAGGTTACTATATTTGAGTGCTGAATTTTTTTCCACATGTCAACCAATACCATGCACTTTGTGTTAACAAGACGAAAACCTGGAAAAGAGCAAAACCCATGGTTTAAGCATGTAATGTTTTAGGGGAATTTTTTTTACTTTAACATTTTGTCTGAAACTACCGAAAAGCAACCAGACGTTAAAATATGACTAGTGTGCTTAGGAATGCTAGTCCTGTTGAGACAACTCATTTCTTCTCACCATGTATCCTCCGAAGGCAGTATGGCAGGTCATCTTTATTATTTACAGCTTTATAGCATGATGTAATGTACCCAAAGTTACTTGTTTTCTGTATCCGATTGGGCGGCGGCAGTGGTTCCAACGGGAAGAGACTGTGGTAGCTATCCACTTCTGCAGGAACTGCTACAATCAGTTTATACACAGAAACGTATCAGACATCAGTTGACTTTGAGAAAATTATTACAGTAGCAGAGAATATTAAAATGACTGTCATTAATGTACATAAATTCTTTAGAGTCATTTAGGTTGGAAGAGACCCTTGGGATCATTGAGTCCAACCATCAGTCCTACTCTACAAAGTTCTCCCCTAAGTAATTTTTACTTGGTGTTTTTATTTATTTAAATTTACTTTTTACTTAAAAATGTGTTACACTAAGTGAAAATCAACAGAATAGATGCAGAGTTCCAGCTGCCATTTTTTCATTTGCCTTAAAAATTCACCTTTCTAAATGATGTTCCTTCATGTTTTTTTTCCTGCAGATTCATAAATAAGTACCAGTTTCCATACAGACTTCATACCATCCTAAGAACCCTGTTTTCATCACAAAAAAGCAAATCTCAATCTGAGGTGTTTTAAGGTATTGGTTTAGAAAACAGAGACAGAGGTGCTGAGGGTTTAAAAATCAGATTAAGAGACTGAAGCTGCAATAAGAGATACATATATTTGTACTTCAGCTGGTTTAGTAAAATAAACGCTTTTTTTTTTTAATTGTATCATTATAATATTAAACACACATTTGAGAAGAATACTACAATGAAAAAAAGCTATCTGTTTAAATCAAGTTGAACACAGCCAATTGTAAATTCTCCAAAAGCTAAACCACGGTGAATAGTAGACGCTTCTCTTCCCTGACAAGTGCAAAGCCTCATCTGATACACCAGCCAACACACTTGAAAACAAACTAGTTTGCTAGTGTATATGTAGCCTTTGAAAATATATGCACCCTCTAACAGAATACCTAATATGTACAAAGTAATGCAATATAGCTCTTCACGAGGCTTTATTGCCTTAAGGATTTTTCCTTTCCCAGCAATTACTCCCAACCATAAAAGAGGTTCAAAACAGAAGAAAAGTGCAGAGAAAAAAAGAGAACAGAAGCAAGAAATAGATTTCCTATATCTGAAACACTTTGTATCTGGTTATCCACAGCCTAGGGTGATGATCAAGGTGTCATAAAAAATTAAAAACAGGTAGTGATTTTTGCAAGATGTTGTTAATATTGTTGAATATGCAGGGCTGCAGAATAATATAGTCACAGTTTCATTTATAAGAAACACTCACTTACCAGGAATATCAGCCTGATCAATCTGGGCCATAGTTATTAAGTGTCTGTTGATCAGTTCCTGAAGAAAAAATTAAGTCAAGTTTTGAATGTTTTAATTCAGCTCAATTTTTCATAAGTAACACTGTTTTTGAAGTACCAGCTACTTGTACTAAAATGGGGAGCTGATGCAAATGTCTGGGGTAGAGAGGACAGCAAGGAGAAGACCACTAGCTTGTAAATGTAAATGACAATATATAAATTCTGTAAGTAAGGAGCTGCAGAAGACACATTAGTGAGAGCTAGCACTGACTGAGGCACCTACTATGGTAAAGCAGGATTAGCTAAGTCACAGCCAGCCCTCAGAGAAGGGCTCATCAACTAACACCTGCATATTTTCATTTCAAAGAAAGACTTTAAAATTGGATAGGGTTACAGCTTGAAGGAATGCTACATAAATGAAGTCACACACACCAAAACAATACACAAGAAGTAAGAATACTTAGCTGAATCACAGCATGCAGATTAGGTTGGAGGCACATATGTTGTAACCCGCCCCCACCCTCTGTTGTATTCCATCCATTACAGGACTTGATTTTTTAAATTCTCTACAGGGAACACTGACTGCATATATTTTGAGTGGCTAATTCTCTTCTATTAGCAATTTTCCAGTTTTTGTCAAGGTATGGAATTTTACTTTAAAATCTCTATTATCTTACCTGTCTCAGCTCATCTGCCATGAAGAAGGAAGGTGCATTTGCTTTTGGTTGCATGTAAGTGACGTGAGGTGCAGCTGGATGGTAAATGTGGTAGTTTGGAAATACCTGAAAACAAAACATTTTAAGCAGTTTAAAATCCTTAAGGATAGGGAAAACAAGGAGTTTTGTCATGCCGTTAAACTACTGAACTACAAAGTCTTCATGCACCGTACGTGTTACAAATGCACTGTGACATACATTACAATCTCTTTATGTGACACTCACTAGGAATGATTTGAAGGGGAGGTGTGTATGTATCTACCACTCCACTGTAAGAGTTATTTAACCTACCATAAAAAAACCCAACAATCTGAATTTCTGATGTTTTCTCATTATGTATGTATCCACTGAGACATAACTAAAATGCTTTGTTTCCACTGCTGCATAAAAATACCACAAAAGTCTACACAGAGGTACCAGAAAAAAATCCATAAAGAATTCTCCAATCCTAAATTTCAATGACTTTGGAGAACAATTACAAAAAATAAAGATCAAATCTTCAAACAGAATAAAGCTTTCAGAGCATTAAGAATAATCTCCTTGGTACCGACCAATTCAGCACTTAAAACCTCCTACACTTCTGTATGGAAAACAAACCTACCATTCCTGTGACAGGTGCTGGAGTTGTATCAGTGTAGAAGTATGTTGTTCCACCCACTGTTTCCTTCTGGATCACCTGGCCAGTAGATGGAGGCTGAGAGACAGCATTAGCGACAGAAGCAGAGGCACTAGTAGGCACCATATAGTTTGCTGGGTTAGGAGTATGACTTCTTCTTCGAGGAGCAGGAGACGTATGAGGAGTTATTTTGGGGGAATGAAGAGGAGAAGATCCTGCTGACAGTGACATTCCTTAAAGAAACAAAATAATGCATTTTTTGATCAAGTCTGTCATCAAAATATTAGCAATTTGAAAACAAAAAAAACAACCAAAACCCATCCTTCACTACCAATAGTATTCTGAGCAGGTGAGATGCTTAAGGATTGCTACATCTATATGAAGAGATAAAAGGTAAAACATTAAGAGCAAGACCAAACAGATACACTTTTCCCAAAAAAACCTTTGCTTAGTTCAGAGAGAAAGAGCTTGGGAACTTATGATCTATGCATGAAGAACTGGAATGAAAGACATAAAAGTAGCAGAAAGCAGAGCAGGGACAAATCAAATTGATGTTGTGTCTAGAAAGGAGTTTACTAAACTGCAAAAAGATAAAATATAGCAATCAAAGAATCATTTTGGTTGGAAGATACCTTTAAAATTATCAAACCCAACCATTAACCTAGCACTGTCAAATTACCACTAACTCATGTCCCTCAGCACCACATCTACCTGTCTTTTAAATACCTCCAGCGATGCCAACTCCACCATTTCCCTTGGCAGCCTGTTCCAGTGCTTGACAATCCATTCAAGTGAGGAATTTCTTCCTAGTATCCATCCTAAACTTCCTCGGGAACAAGTTGAAGCCATTTCCTCCTGTTCTATTCACCTGCTACTTGGCAGAAGAGACAGGTTCCCACCTCTCTACAACCTCCTTTCAGGCAGTGGTAGACAGTGATAAAGTTTCCCCTCAACCTCCTTTTCTCCAGGCTAAACAGCCCCAGTTCCCTCAGCTGCTCCTCCTAAGATTTATCCTCCAGACCCCTCACCAGGTTTGTTGCTCTTCTCTGGACCCACTCCAACACCTCAACATCTTGCACTGAGTGGTCTAAAACCGGACACAGTACTCAAGGTGTGGCCTCACCAGTGCCAAGTTCAGGGGGATAATCACTTCCTTAGTCCTGCTGGCCACACTGCTCCTGATACAGGCCAGGACACTGTTGGCCTCCTTGGCCACCTGGTCACACTGCTGGCTCATATTCAGGCAGCTGCCTATCAATACCCCCAGGTCCTCTTCTGCTGAGCAGCTCTCCAGCCACTCTTCCACAGCCTGTAGCACTGTGCAGGGTTGTTGTGACTAAAGTGCAGGACCCAGCACTTGGCCTTACTGAACCTCATCCCATTGAACCTTGTTGAACCTCAATCCAGCCTGTCCAGATTCCTCTGCAGAACCTTTCTACCCTCAAGGAGGTCGACACTCACAACCAACTTGGTGTCATCTACAAACTTACTGAGTGTGCACTGAATCTCCTCATTCAGGTTGTTGATAACAATATTCAACAGAACTGGCCAAAATATTAAGCCTTAGGAACACCCCTTGTGGCTGGTTGCCTCCATTCACCGCAACTCATTGGACCCAGCCATCCAGCCAGTTTACCCAGTGAAGAGTACACCCATCCAAGCCATGAGCAGCCAGTTTCTCCAGGAGAATGCTGTGGGAAACCATATCAAAGGCTTTACTGAGGTCTAGGTAGACAACATCCACAGCCTTTCCCTCATCCACTAAGTGGACAGAAAGTGGCTTGGTCAGTACATCCACCAGCTCCTTCTGTATCCTTGGGCAGATCCCATCTGGTCCCACGGACTTGCATGCATTTAAGTGGTGCAGTAGCTCGCTATCCACTTCCTCTTGAGAGTATGAGGGGGTTCATTCTGCTCCCCATCCCTATTGTCCAGCCCAAGGGGCTGGGTACCTAGAGAATCAGTCTTCCTATTGACGACTGAGGGAAAGGAAGCATTAAGTATCTCAGCCTTTTCCTCATCCTATGTTTCCCCTTGCATCCAATAAAGGATGGGGATTCTCCTTAGTTCTCCTTTTCTTAAGGTATTTATAGCAGCATTTTTTTTTATTGTCTTGTCTTGCAATAGCTAGATTTCTAGTTGGGCTTTGGCCCTTCTAATTTTCTCCTTGCATAGTCTCATGCTATCTTTCTAGTCTTCCCGAGTGCCCTACCCCTTCTTCTATAGGCTGTAAACTTTCCTTTTCTTCCTGAGTTCCAGTCAAAGCTCTTGGTTTAGCCAGTCTAGTCTTCTTCCCTGCCAGCTTGTCTTATGGCACATGGGGAACAGCCAGCTCCTCCACCTTTGAGATTTCCTTCCTGAAGAATGTCCAGCCTTCCCAGACCCCTTTGCTCTTCAGGACTGCCACCCAAGGGGATCTGTCAACCAATCTCCTAAATAGGTCAAAGTCTGTCCTCTGGAATTCCAGGGTGGCAGTTTTACTAACCCCCCTTGCCTAACTTCTCCAAGAATTGAAAACTCTATAAATTTCTTGACCACTGTACCCAAGATGGCCTCTAACTTTCACATCACCCACAAGTTCTGTTAATTTAATGACTACATAAATGAATGTTGATGTAACAGTCACATGATCAGACAATGGAGTTTGCCCAGCTGTAACTCACTTCACCTAATTATAGGTGTACCTGTTACTAGAACTAACTCTACAGGTAGGATTGAGTATTAGAGTTAGATTTCCAGTAACTACAGCACACAAATAAGCAATGCCAATATGCTACTGTTAATAATTTCAAGGGAGAAATTACCTATTTTCACATAATTGTTTTCAAATATATTTTAAATTATTTTACTGACTGGTGTTCACCCTCAACATTAGACAACTCAAAACTCAAGGAACTCATCCTCTAAAGAAACTGCACCAGCAGAGAAAAACAGGGGTAACTTACTTTTTTGCACACATACTTTTTAGTTACTTCAAGAGTTATTGAACACAGAAATCTCAGCTATGCTAATTTTAAGAAGTTTAGATGTCAAAGATACCTTCCAGGGTGAGAAAGGGACTACCCTTCAGAAAACTCCTAGTATTACTAGAAGACTCTAGGTAACTAGATAGTCAGGTTAACACAAAGGAGATCATCTATGAAACACTGCTCACAGAACCATAGAATCATTCAGGTTGGAAGAGACCCTTGGGATCACCGAGTCCAACCATCAGCCCCACTCTACAAAGTTCTCCCCTTCACCATATCCCTCAACACCACATCTAATCGACTTGAACACAGTCGGGGATGGTGACTCCACCACCTCCCTGGGCGGTCTATTGTTGCTCAGCTCAGGTTGGGATGTACTTTCTCTTCTTCAACAGTCAAAATTATATTAGTCATACTAACTTCTTTTTCTGAAAGGATGCAAGACAGGCAAATTTTACACGTAATGCTCAATGGACAGCTAAGAATTCTTCTCTAGTTAAGAATTCACTTGGCACTCAGACATATGCTTACATTACTTCCATTTATAAGCAGCTTATAAATGGAAGTAATTTAAAGCAAGTATCTGAGTAGTAAAAACATGAGCAATTTATTTTGCATACACACTTTTTCATTACCAAAAGCTAGTTTAGTTACTTCAATGGAGAGTTACTGTGTTCAGAGCTTTCAATATGTATCATTGGTAACACGTAGGAGTGTTTTTACACTCGTGTCTTGTCTCTACAGTAGGCATATTCCTCCTACATTTACTTTTTCCTTTTTTTAAACAAACCACAGAAAGAGAATAGCAATTTCAGCATTAACAGCAGTGGGGGAATACATCTTGTAGCTATACTATCCTAATAATATTAACAGAATGTTTTTAATGTTTCCTTTATTTGAATTGTGCACTTTTTGACATCTCAAAAACTGTGTGTTAATTCAGCACAATTATTTCTTTTATTCTTGAGAAGTGAGTAGTTCCAACAAAATAAACAAGATTTAAGGTAAACCATAAGAAAGTCTTACACTATCCTTTTCAGTCATTTATTCTTTTTATAAAATACAAAAATACAAAGTCTAACCCTTCTGGGCCAGAATTTTTCTTTATATTAGTGCATATACGTGTGTGTGTGCACACCTTATAGATAAGCAATATTGTGGAATTACTGCTTGCCAATTAGCATATTAATTTAATAAAATATGAATTATATAATAGGCTCTTCCAAATGTTTAATTTTTAAGTATTTCTGAACAGTAACATAAGTAGTCTCCTCAAAAGCTGTTTACAAATCAATTGCATGACTATGAAAATTTGCACATCGTGATAACAGCAGTTTATGCCACAAAAGATAGTTTCCATCAACATAAAAGTCACCTTGAGTGACTAACAAATATTTCAACAGCTACTGTACAGTGGGCTACATTCTTTAAAAAAGAGACTCGAACATAAATGCATTCTTAATCCACTGTGGGAAGACAGCAATTTCAAATTAAATAATATACTACTATTAAATGTGCAGGATGGCTAATTCAAACAGCCATAAGACTGAAGCAGCTCTACTCTTTGTGTCTGTGACGTTCAAGGGATTCTCTCCATCTAGGGAAAGTCACTGACGTGTCTCTTTCACTCTACTTCAATAAATGTGGTATTAACTGAAGTCTTTACAAGCATGTAATCTCTTCCAAGATTGAAATAACTGGATTCAAGGAACTTTGTTTTTTTCCCAATAAACCTTTCCACTGTAGGAACAGGAAAAAAAGCCAGCAGCCTTCAAACACACTAATGAAAAATTAACTGAACACTTCTCTGCTTTAAAATACTGCACCTACAAGACACAGTATACTGTAAATCTTAGCTTAAAAATGAAACAGATGGCTTGCAACCTTACTAAAATGATATTGCGACCTTCCACTGAAACTTTCACAGAAGAAAATGAAATCTATCACTAGTTGTTCTTACTGATACGATTTCTACTCTAAGATTTACTTTTTGAAATATTTATTCCTGCCATAGAATTACAAATATAAATCCTTAATATCTTTGCTTGGGTATTAACGCAAGATTAAAAGCAAAGGAAAACAGTCAGGGTTACATGAATCCTTTCAAAGGTCCTTCCACAGTCCCAGTTAGGTCTGATTTTGGAAGGACATAGAGAGCTCAGCAAAAATCATCTGGTGAGCAGAATATATGGGCTTCTCATTTGCCAATATACATAGTAAGTTCAAGGTATGAAAGAAGTTTGACCACAGTTTG
>VZTM01006587.1:0-12121 GCA_013400555.1 Jacana jacana | reverse complement strand
AAAACTGATGGAGAAAGATAATTTTAGAAAGGTGTAGTTTTTAGAAATTCATCAAAATTAAAATGGAAGTGCATTTAGCCATGAAACTCTGAAGCTTTGATTAAGAGTGACATATGTAACTAAAAAAGCAGCCAAAGTATACTATTTTTGAAATAATTTTGCCTTAAATGAAAGCCTTTTTTTTTTCCTAATTTTTATTTTTATTAAAAAAAAGAAAAAGAGAGAAATATTGGTTTTATAAGTAAATATTCTTTTTAGGGTAAAATGAAAGAAAATATTATTTATTTATTTAGTTAGTTTTTAAAAGCTCCACTTCTTTTATTTTAAAATATTTTCTTGGAATTGAATATTTAAAAGGCCTGAGAAGAATTTACAACTTTCCAGATGCCTGAACTTGCTATGGGCTTACCACTCTCTAAACACGATTTGAGCAGAACTTGAGCCTGTATAGTCTTTTGTTCCTATAAGTTTTAATTTAGCTCTCTTTCTTTGAGAAATATGGTCCCTGGTAAGAACAAGAATTACAGGAGGGGCCAATTTGAGATGGCTTTTATGCTTCTCCGACTAAGGCTAGATTCATGAACCAAAATAACCTATGAAGATTAAAAAATACTTGGGATAGGGCGTTTGGGAGATTGGTGGCTTTTTGCCCAGCATAGTGGTTTATGACTCGTTCTTTTTCATTACGTATTCTGTAGTTATGACTCAGTCACTGAGTTGGATTCACAGTAGAGAGGATAATAGAACTCAATACCATGGAAAAGAATAAACAATGAAAGCTCTCTATTAATGACAGCTTTATTCTGCATAGATGAAAATCAAGCTCTTTAGTCAGACCACAAGAGCTTCCACTTCTTGCCCAATTTTAAACTTAGCATGGCAAAGAAAAAAAAAAAAAAACCACAACAAAACCACAACCAAGAAAAAAACAAGTAGGGCTGATGGTTGGACTTGATGATCCCAAGGGTCTCTTCCGACCTATCTGATTCTATGATTCTAAGTAATCCCTTTAAAGTTAGAAAGTCCTATAAATTCTGATAGCAAAGTTTTAATTAAACTTGGAAGACATCTGCTCTGTACAAGACTCATGTTGCTCTTCATTGGGCTAGGAGATATAATCAAGGATGTATGGAGGACCTACATCTTTTGGTATCTGAAACTAGGCTAGAACACCACCACAGTAGATAAAATGACAAGACATGATTGTTCTTAGGTTGCTGAAGCTAGCCAAGGACATCAGAGTTTGTTTCTGGAAAGTTGTTGTTTATGGTAGCTAAAAATGAAAGCTCACATTGCAGTTAATGAAGTCAATACCCTCGCTGGAGCATAGAGTGATTAAGCTGACATCTGTGATGAATGAGATTCTATAAATATTTGAGATGCCATAGTATATTGAATCATAGAATCATTTAGGTTGGAAGAGACCCTCGGGATCAGGTCCAACCATCAGCCCAACTCTACAAAGTTCTCTCCTACACCATATCCCTCAACACCACATAAAAACCTACTCTTAAACACATTCAGGGATGGCGACTCCACCACCTCCCTGGCAGCTGATTCCATTGCCTGACTACTCTTTCTGTGAAGAATTTTTTCCTAATGTCCAGCCTAAACCTACCCTGCTGAAGCTTGCAACCATTCCCTCTCGTTCTATTGCTAATTACTTGTGAGAAGAGACCAGCACCAACCTGTCTGCAGTGTCCTTTCAAGCAGTTAGAGAGAGTGATGAGGTCTCCCCTCAGCCTCCTCTTCCCAATTTCCAGGTGCTGCTTCAGAAAACCATGGGAACTTTGTAAAACTTGTGTTGTATCTTGCAGCTGAAGTGGGTGTCCTAGACAACCAAAGAGATCTCAAATAGTACTAGATATCTATATGTAGGCAGAAATAATAGACCTGATGAGTATTGCTTATCAGCTGAAATGTTGGCTATGTATCTCAACTTTCTGATAATACCAGATACCTTCGGACAGGCATTTAATATTGCAGCTGATGCCTATGTTTAGGCATCTCAGTTCCACCCTTTGCTCACATGCAGACATTTAGATCTAGGTACCATGATCAGTAATGGAAAAACATGGCTTGTTTTGGAATGGTCTTCGAGACAATTTTCCCCCTGAATATTATATACATATACTATCAGAGTTTTGTTTGATTAGTGGAATTACAGGGCTGGTCCTTAGCTTCTCTTATATTTATTTTTATAAATCTCTTCATTGGCACAAGAAATACCTTCTTTCTCTTATATCATCCTAAGTGGAAATAATATTACCTTTGTATTTCTGACTCTCATGTTGTTTAATAACTGTCATGTGGGTGGGGTTTTTTTTGTTGTTTTGTTTGTTTGTTTGTTTGTTTTCCCTGTTGGTACTGTACTAAGCTATTTGAAAAATGATAGAAAACTTGCACAAACCACTTGAGTCAACATTTGGACAACATAGTCTGTATAAAAGCTTATGATACCGGGCAATTTTCAGGATATCTTACTAATAACTTAAATCACCTTAACAGAATCACCATAAAAAGTCTTACTTGTCCTTTTAACACCTTTCAAGAAAATGTCTAGTATTAATGAGTCTTAATTCAGACAGAGCATCCAAGTATGTTTCTCCTTTTGATAGTTTTGTAGGCCTTACTCCACAAACACGTTTTTCACCGAGCTGCATCACTAATTAGGACTTTGTAATTAGGACTACCAGTCATGGCTAGGTATAGTAGTGTAATGTCCATTGAAGCTCATGCATAAGCAGAAGACATCACTGAAAATACAAATTTAGAGCAGCACCTGGGTTTAGGTTGTCAGCTCCTGTGATTTGTCACGTGTCATAATGGGATTCAAGTCTAGATGCAGACACCTAACTTCAGATAACTACAATATATACATTCATATGTCAGATAGATGTTTAATGTCATAGAGTACCAAATGAAAATAAGTGGGGTGATTCAGTGCTTACCCATAAATTTGAAATCATAGAACCATAGAACAGTCCAGGAACAAAAGGACCTCTAGGGTTATCTAGTCTGACCTCCCGGCAGTCAACAGGGGCACCCCCAACTAGACCATGTTGCCCAGGGCCTCGTTGAGCCTCACCTTGAATATGTCCAGTAAAGGAGCCTCAACCACCTCCCTGGGCAACCTGTTCCAGTGGTCCACCACCCTCAGAGTAAGGAGCTTTATAGTTCTTTAGAAAGTACTTCTTCAGAGTAAAAAAGTGTATATCGTAAGGCTCTAGCATATCTCTCCTGATCTCTAACTTGCCATGTAGAAGGCCATGGTATTTTCTGCCTGGTGTATAATTCAACAGATGCTTCATATAGCTTAGAAATTCTTACAGGTTACAACCTCACTCCCCAAAACTCTAGGGTAAAAAACTCTGCTGAGAGATAAAAACTTTAACATTCATTCTTACAGGCTTCAGCTTCAGGTTATGGTGGTATGGCTCTAAGACTCCAGGAATCGCCTCTGCCAGTTTCCAGATAAACACAGAAACCTTCACAAAGTTTGTGGTTTATGAAAAGCCTTTTTTACTATACTGCTGCCAGGCAATAAAAACCAGACCTTCCTTTCAGCAGGCTGTAATTTTCCTCCCTCCGGCCTGTTCAGACAAGATGTTTTCTGAGGTTTAGAAAGAGTTTTTCCTTTCATGAGGCCAAAAGTTTAGGGTTTTTTAATTAATTTATTTATTTTATTTTTTTATTCCAGTACTTGTTTTGCTGTGCTTGGTTGGATGTCCAGAGCCTCAATCTGAGCAAGTTTTCTGAAGAAGAGGAAGGGGTACTCCTGCTTCTCTTTTCTATAAAGAAACAAAGCCTCCTGTGCACATGGCACGCACCGATGAATCACAAAACAGGATTTGTCTTTATTTGATTCTTTCCTTTTGTGACACTATGCCACTGCTAAAATAGCAGCATGTTAAAAGGAGGAAAGATTGTCAGTATTTCCAGAGAACAATATAGAATATGCCTTTTATCTGTATCCAAATTTCTCCAAAAGAAATTTTCTCAGACCACTGTATAAAGCGTTCAGTTCTGTGTCCAATGAATTATCCCTCCCAACCCTTCATGCATCTCACCCCCTCATATGGCTGTCTAGCCCTTCTTGAAGACACACCTCACAGACACTGCCACCCTGTGAAAGCCAGTTCAATACAGGATAAGGACATGGAGGTCTAAAACTAACATTTCCTTTCATTTCAGCAGTTCTTAAAGCTCCCATGGTGACACTAGTTTTAATTTTCCATCAGTTTCTGATGCACTGTTAGATGATGTTTTTGTGCAAGCTTTAGTGAACACAATCAAACTTCTAATGGGAAGAGAGTGCGTGGGGCAGCTCCAACTGGCTTTTGAGTTCTGAGGACTTTTTTCACCCTATTTACCATAGTTCATCAGCACAGAGATAGTAGCTGCAGCTTCTCTTCTGGGATGTGAATTTGTTGTCTTTTGCAGATGCTTATTTTCATCCCTTACATTAGTGTCCATGAGGTTATATAAGTTTAAAGCCAATTCTGCTTTGGTTGATGAAAGCAGGAATAAACGGACAAAAAAAACATAATTCACTTGCAGCCATGAATATCTGTACTTAATGAAGTTAGCAGCCCCATTATCCTGTATATTATACCCTGTGTTATCATAATTTACACCTATGTAAGTCACAAAAAATTGTTACTAACTCAGAAAGCTTGTGCTTAAGAACAGAATTGAACTTAGAATTCTGTGTCTCTTGCAAAATCCATGTGGAGAAGGGAGAGTTAATAAGAAAGCTATTTTTTACGCCTTTTTTCTCTGGAGACAGTATGTCCCACAGTGTTTAAACCTGGCATGCTCTTGAAGAAGGGTTAGAAAGTGTACAATGAGTTCTTTGATACTTTTCCACTCCCTCTTTTCTATGGTAGTGCAGACATGATGCTGCAGTCAGCTGATGATGGACGTACTTCCAGCTGGTTTTGCATGTAAGTGATATGAATGATTTTGGCCAAAACTAATATGGCCAGCGCCAACACATTTAAGCCTTAGAAATGAGGGAAATTACTATGATTTTACTCTTACTGCTTACTAGTGCAGACATACATAATATTTTGGTCTTTTATTTAATTATAGTTGTTAAATATTTAGTTATGAAACTAAGCCATTTTGCCAAGTCAGTAAGTTCATCCAAATTACTCTTTTCTTTTTGTCTTCTTTTTATTTTTTGTTTGTTTGTTTGTTTTGGTGTGTATGTAAGTATATCTGTATTTTTGCCAGGTATGAAACTGTGCTAATAGTTTAGATGGAAGAAAGAATATGAAATAAAGTGATGAGGGAGTTGGGATTGTTTAGTTTGAGGAAGAGGAGGCTGAGGGGAGACCTCATCACTCTCTACAACTGCTTGAAAGGGCACTGTAGAGAGATTGGTGCTGGTCTCTTCTCACGGGCAATTAGCGACAGAATAAGAGGGAATGGCTGCAAGCTGCAGCAGGGTAGGGTTAGGCTGGACATTAGGAAAAAGTTTTTCACAGAGTGGTCGGTCAGTGGAATCAGCTGCCCAGGGAGGTGGTGGAGTCACCATCCCTGACTGTGTTTAAGAGTAGATTAGACGTGGTGTTGAGGGATATGGTGTAGGGAAGAACTTGTAGAGTAGGGCTGATGGTTGGACTTGATGATCCCAAGGGTCTCTTCCAACCTATATGATTCTATGATTCTATGATTTTTCTGGTTAGTGGAACCTGATGGTGTAGAGGAGTACAACCTCATAAAACTGATTCAATATAGTGAATTATTGATTGCTGCAGTTCAATTATTGTAAAAAAGTGAAGAATAAAAGTGAATAAAAATTAACAGACTATGATGGTTATTTATTATGACAAATGTAGAGGTGGGTATTACAAAGAAGAGAATTTTCTTTTTTTCACTACCTTGAAAAATCACAAATAGATTTCAGTGAAATGTGATTCTTAAACCATAGTGCTGGGGAAAAAAACAACAAACTAAACAACAAGAAAGAAAAAAACACATGAAAGTATTCACTGATTATGAGTTGTACTTTTATTCTATTTTCTCCATGTTGATCTCAGTGAAAGAGAGAGTTTGAGGAAGGGACACATGATGCTAAGTAAGAAGGTAAATAAGTTTATTATCAGTTTCATATCATAGTTTTGTATGGAAGAATTCTACATACTGCAGTATTTCATCCTCTGCTTCAGAGGGTACATCCAAAAATAGATTAACATACCTTGAAGACAGGTGAGCAAACCCAGACTCAGAGTCAGTCTGTAGTTAAATTCAATGATAAAAGTTATAAATGTGTCTGAGACCTAGAAAGTAAAGTATTTTTCTTAGTCTAAATGGATGTGTGAGGTTGCAACATTTCCAAGGGATTTTAGAAAAGTGAGAAGAAGTGAAATCTGACCTTGAAAAGCCCATCATCTACACCTGTGAAAATTGCGCTATAATACTACTAAGGAGAAATAGTTGTATGGAGGGCAGAACAGTACAAAACCAGATCTAAGATCAGATTAAGTCAATAAACATAATAATGCTAAGTAGTTTTTCATTTATAGTTCTGACAATTTTTGCTGTAAAATAACATCTGGCCTTTATTTCTCTTTAAATGGCAGAAGATACCTGTGATACCTGTGAGGCCAGAAACTGGAGAAGTATTTATTTAATAATTGATTTCTGCAACATGAAAGGCATTCCAGGACTTTCATACACTGGTATAGATCACTCTACAGCTTATTCTCCTGATAGGCCATTTTCTGTGCAATGTTTCTTACATTATCACCTGCACATGGGAAATCTGTTCTTTATCATAGAAGAGTTTCCTTATAATTAGGTAGACTTCTATGTTGAATTAAGGTTAACTTTTTTCCTAAGGGTGATGCTGCTGGTGATATAATAACTCTAAATTCATGCCTGAATCTGTTCTTTGCCTCTCTGTAGACTGCAATTGGTTTAATCCAAACACATTACTTTTTATATAATGATTTTTTTTTAAAAAATTTGACTTTAATTAAATTCCATTATCACATACTAGTGGAATACTTAGCACTTTATTTTTCTGCTTTAAAAGTCAATCTTGCTGCCATGTGAGTTTTCCCAAACTCTCACAGCTCTTTGTCTTAAATTTTATTGCTTCGATAATTGCTCACAGGAAATACAATGTCTTTTGGTGTAAGTATATCAATTTTATCTTGATGTGATGTTTTTGAAATGAAAAAGTTCCCTGCATGAAAAACAGAACAGCAGCAACAAAAGCACTTAAATCTTTTGCACAGAGGGCTATGTAAGAAAATCTTTTGTGTGCACAAGGAATATCAAGTACAGTGTCAAAGCACAAATTGGTGCACTGAATAAAAGCCATACCTCAACTATAGGAAATCTTTAGGGACATGGAAACCCTGTGTTTTCATTATGAAAGGCGATGACCAGTGGAAGGGGATGTCTATACAATCCTGGGAATAACAACAACAAAGCAAACCAGTTTTTAAAATAGAAAGATCACACAACAACACATTTGTTCATGGACAAGAGATGCAGAGCTGCTGGGCATTTGGGAGATAATTTCCAAGAGCTCCTCCAATCTTGGCAGGAAAAAATATTTTGTGAGTTTGTAGAACAGAAAAATAAATTTTATTTCCAAATAGTGCCTAAGGACTGACTATGTGAGCCTTCTGGGATGTAGCTATGTGATATGCAGTGACTGTTTCTTACAGGTGAGCCCCCTGCAAAGCACAACAGAAAGATCCACTCATGGCAGGTGCACAGTGCCAGGGCAAGAAGGCCATGTGGTACATCTGTTCTCCCCTCTCTGCAGATCTGTGGGCCTCTCTTCTCTCTGCTGTAGCTAGAAAAAACTTGCAGGCCTCATGCAAGTACCACAGATGAGCCGAGAAAGTCTCATGGGAAAAAGAAAGAAAGTGAGACAATATTGTTTCTAGCCTATGCTTCAGTAATTAATAACAAATAATAAGATTCTGGCCCCTTGTATCCTTCTGATGATGAGACTTTCCAATATGAGTTGAAAAACCAGAGAGGAAGAAAGCAATTTAGCCTTTAGAGTAAGTCAGATGAGTGTACCCTGGTTTGTACTGGGAGATTATTTTATCTATGTAAACCAGAAAGTTGGTGTCTCCTTCTGCAGAGACCCATTGTGGGATGTATCAGACAGCTCTGACATGCAGTGAACTGAATATCACAGTACAAACAAACAAACAAAAAAAAACACATGAAAGCAGGAAATGGANTCTACAGCTTATTCTCCTGATAGGCCATTTTCTGTGCAATGTTTCTTACATTATCACCTGCACATGGGAAATCTGTTCTTTATCATAGAAGAGTTTCCTTATAATTAGGTAGACTTCTATGTTGAATTAAGGTTAACTTTTTTCCTAAGGGTGATGCTGCTGGTGATATAATAACTCTAAATTCATGCCTGAATCTGTTCTTTGCCTCTCTGTAGACTGCAATTGGTTTAATCCAAACACATTACTTTTTATATAATGATTTTTTTTTAAAAAATTTGACTTTAATTAAATTCCATTATCACATACTAGTGGAATACTTAGCACTTTATTTTTCTGCTTTAAAAGTCAATCTTGCTGCCATGTGAGTTTTCCCAAACTCTCACAGCTCTTTGTCTTAAATTTTATTGCTTCGATAATTGCTCACAGGAAATACAATGTCTTTTGGTGTAAGTATATCAATTTTATCTTGATGTGATGTTTTTGAAATGAAAAAGTTCCCTGCATGAAAAACAGAACAGCAGCAACAAAAGCACTTAAATCTTTTGCACAGAGGGCTATGTAAGAAAATCTTTTGTGTGCACAAGGAATATCAAGTACAGTGTCAAAGCACAAATTGGTGCACTGAATAAAAGCCATACCTCAACTATAGGAAATCTTTAGGGACATGGAAACCCTGTGTTTTCATTATGAAAGGCGATGACCAGTGGAAGGGGATGTCTATACAATCCTGGGAATAACAACAACAAAGCAAACCAGTTTTTAAAATAGAAAGATCACACAACAACACATTTGTTCATGGACAAGAGATGCAGAGCTGCTGGGCATTTGGGAGATAATTTCCAAGAGCTCCTCCAATCTTGGCAGGAAAAAATATTTTGTGAGTTTGTAGAACAGAAAAATAAATTTTATTTCCAAATAGTGCCTAAGGACTGACTATGTGAGCCTTCTGGGATGTAGCTATGTGATATGCAGTGACTGTTTCTTACAGGTGAGCCCCCTGCAAAGCACAACAGAAAGATCCACTCATGGCAGGTGCACAGTGCCAGGGCAAGAAGGCCATGTGGTACATCTGTTCTCCCCTCTCTGCAGATCTGTGGGCCTCTCTTCTCTCTGCTGTAGCTAGAAAAAACTTGCAGGCCTCATGCAAGTACCACAGATGAGCCGAGAAAGTCTCATGGGAAAAAGAAAGAAAGTGAGACAATATTGTTTCTAGCCTATGCTTCAGTAATTAATAACAAATAATAAGATTCTGGCCCCTTGTATCCTTCTGATGATGAGACTTTCCAATATGAGTTGAAAAACCAGAGAGGAAGAAAGCAATTTAGCCTTTAGAGTAAGTCAGATGAGTGTACCCTGGTTTGTACTGGGAGATTATTTTATCTATGTAAACCAGAAAGTTGGTGTCTCCTTCTGCAGAGACCCATTGTGGGATGTATCAGACAGCTCTGACATGCAGTGAACTGAATATCACAGTACAAACAAACAAACAAAAAAAAACACATGAAAGCAGGAAATGGAATACCTGTTTTGGGAGTCTGAAATAGGCAATACGAAGAGTAAGAGGCATGTGCAGTGTATGTGTGTCAGAGCTATAAGCCATGTCTAGTATACACTTCCACACTCACAGTTTCACCTAAGTCATTCATACCTGTGTGTGGCTTAAGTGCACGAGCCTTGCTTATAAAACTGTTGTTTAAATATGCTTATAGGAAGGCAAATATACATAAGAAGTTTTCATCTTTCACGCAGAGTAGCACCGTGCTTGACCAAACCTACTCATCTTTACATCCAGCAGCGGCACACTGTGAGGGCTTTGAAACCATCTCTTATCCCCTGTGCTGGCCTGGAGAACTGAAGTAGCACAGCAGGGGTAACCATTTGTTCCATGCTGATGAAGGAAAGGGATTATGTGTCTATAAAACAGAAGGAAGGGCCTTGGGGGTTTTAGGCCTTCAGTGGGAGAGATTTTCTAGAACTCATCATCCAATGGGGATGGTGAACCCGTGGCATGTATCGGTATTGGAAATGGTGTGCAAGTAGGCCAAGAGATATTCGCATTCTTTTGGCTGCTGTGGAGCTTTTGCTATTCACACTGTCCAGTGAGCAGTGCCTGGTTATAGGAAGAGTTCAAAGCATCAGCTAAAAGATAAGGCTGTAGCTTAGAGGCTCTAAGGAGCAGAGAGAGATAAGGTTGAAAAAAGAGCAGAAGGGGGCAGAGAAGTGTGTGAAAGGTTCATTATCACATCCTAGTCACTGTATCACTTTTCACATGAATGCATAGGATTTAAGAGTAATGTTTAATGATGGCAGATATATCCAAACAATTATTGTTATGCTCTGTATGGTTTATTAGCTCAAACGATACTAGCTATTCTTTACCCTTTTAGGTTTTTTTGTGAATATTCAGACATCAAATTTCCAGACAGGACAAAAATTTGGGAATAATCTACAATGATATTTTAATATTATAATAATCCAATAATATACTCGATCAATTCATAATAATATTTAATATATAACGTGTTATCAAAGACACCAAATTTATAGCTACATCTATGGTTTTACAGATATACCTAATGCCACCATATTACATAGTGTAGTTAAAATGTGAGAAGGAGCCTTTCAAAATCACATTTCAAAATCACATTGATACTGTGTCACAGCTATCAGATGTGTACATGGTGAAGTAAATATGCCATTGAAGTGTTTTGTAATCTATGAGAAGTGATGTGGAAAGTGAGGGTCAGTACTTTACTGGCAAAAGTAGGAAATGAAAGGCCTTCTACCTGAACTGTTAGGCCTTCAGGTGTTGTGTTTTTTTTTTTTCCTGTGGGTCTTTTATGTGTGAAGTCATCAGTAATANTCTGTTCCATAGCTGTGACCTGGCTTCATGACTTGTGGGTTTTCTGTCAGCTTCGCATCATCACCTGCAATTTACATAATGTAAAACTCCAGGAAAACATAGAGCAGGACAAGCTTAATTTAACCTTGTAAGGTCTGAGTTTCATTCTGGCTCATTAATTTCAAAGCACACGTAGTTCTAACACTGAATGGGTAGGGAATGCTTTCAACTGCAACAATGAGCTGTAATAAAAATATGAAAGATTGTAACTTCAGTACTAAATCTGATAAGAATGAGATTTGATTTTTGTGTTTAGCTGCTGTTTCTCATTTGAGAAACCTAAATTCTGCAATATAATCAGTTTCCCATACTGAGACATTGTCACAAGCAGTGAAAAATCCTCTGAAGCTATCTTTGAATCTTAACGTTTAGCTGAGGAGATATAACTTTATTTGATGAAACCCAGTCTCTACTGTTCAATTTTTATAGTGTGTTCAGTATTGTGGTTTTCTGAAACCACATTAACCACTTTATTTTATCAGATAAGGATTCATTTGTATTTAGTCTAAATAGATTTCATTGTCTCTGAAACATAACATATAGGCATGATCCTTGGAAAATTATCCTGGAACAGTATCTTTGTAAATTAAATTATAATTCATTGTTACTTTCAATTTTTACTGAATTTAAGTATTTTCAGGATTGTTTCAGAGATGTTTTAAGTAATATATTTCAGCATACTAATATAACATTAATATATAATATTGCTAGCACTAGCAGGCAACATATAATGTGTTAAGCTACATCTATCTGCCATTTTAACCAGCTGCAGGTCACTCTATAACAGTCATTTACATTCCAGGTTCAGCTGTTCTGGCTTATGCATATTTATTGACTTAGGTATATAAAATGTTAAATTAGTGCGCTCTCACGTGTCCTACTGACAAAGCAAAGCATTTTATCAAAAGTATAGCTACTTAAAATAACAAACCCTATTCTCTCAGTTCTATACTCCTGTACTTAGAAGTCTTAATCCTTTTTCAAAAGGATTCAAAAATAA